>VZUI01069843.1:62316-86212 GCA_013401135.1 Cettia cetti
CCCCCCCCCCCCCCCCCCCCCCCCCCCACATGAGATGGCTCTGTGGGATAATAAGCCTGGCCAGTTTGGGATCTGAGCACAATCTTACTCGCTCTCATGTTGTTTGGCACTTGAACAGGAGTGACAGGCTTTGGTTCCTTTATCAAATAACTCAGTGTATCTATTTTTGTAAGCCGTGTCATTGGCTGAAAAATGCAGGTCCCTCTACAATTATGGGGCATGACCGGGAGCAACAGAGGCAGCCGGGCTTCTCTTGGACTCCTACCAGTTAATTGAAATTCTACTCCAGCCAGTTGAGATGGGAAGTGATATGAAGATGTGGAAAAACCTGAGTTGAATTGATTTTCCTTCTCTCTCTTTCCCCCACCTTCTTATTTTTTTTGTTTAATGAGAAAAGAAAAAGACAATTATTTGTGTTTATTAAGGGAGCTTAATGCAAGTCCTGAGGGACAGACCACAAAAGAGTGGGGGCTCACATGTATTGCTGGTATTGGTTCCTTTTGTATTTTCTAAATGAAGAGAGATAAAAAAATTTGCATACTTTCACCATGTTGACAGCTATCTGTAGCTTAGTGTGCTAAATATAACCAGGGAATATCTATATAAACTATATAAGTATTAGTATTGTGGCATTATAGAAGATGTTTTTGGTATATGTGCCCACCATTGTTTTCCTGACATAACTTTTGCTTACCTCTATGAATTTTTAGAGATAACCACCAATTCTACTTAATTTAAATTCTTTCTTCGTGAACAAATTCTCAGGATTCTTTTGCTGTTGAAGCTTTTGTCCGTGGGGCTTAGGGCATACGTTGGTAACAGTAAGGCCAAAAAATTGCTTCAGGCTTACCTTGAGCAGCAAAACCTTTTTACCATTTGCCCCCATCATGCGAGCACTTGCCATAGGAGATGTCTGTCCTCTTACTCAGCCCCAGTCACTTGGATTACCTTTTGGTCAAAAGAAACTTTTTTCCTTCTTAATTTGCAAGAACACATGTATGCATTTGTCTCAAATTCAGGACTTTGTAGCTCCTGCTAGACTTGACACATTTAAGAGAAGCAAGAGGAGAGTTTAAATCTATTGTATACAAGTGCACTAGAGATATTACCTCTTTTCACAAATACCCGTGGAAACACATTGTAATTTTCCAAAATATGCAAGCTGCCAAAATGTTCCCACCCTTGTGTATCAGATCAGGGTGTGGTAGCACTAGAAAGCATATGGGATAAATATCAATTTTTTTCATGGAGGAATATGGTAAGAGGCATTTGACAGAAGCTATTACAAAATTTTCTTCAGCACTAGGATTGGTTATTGGTGTCTTTTTGTGTTGTTGGGTTCTATTGGCTGCTGCTGCTATAAATTTGAACCTCTGAAGTGATGGCAACCTTTGCTTCTACAAACACTAATGAAAGTTTAAGGTGATTAATACTCTTTGACTTGAGCCTTTGTATAAAACCCTCAATTGTTATAAATACATGTGCCATTATTGGCTTAATCCAGAATGAATGATTTTCCAGCACAATTAGGTAAATCTCCAAGTTATCAGTTCACCTGGCTGATTAAGCTCATTGAAATACCCTTGTGCACTAACTTGGAAAGAGTTTGACTTTGCTAATATTGAAAAATAAGCATGAAATGGTGTAAGCAATAAATAAATATGCCTTAGGCTTTGGGCACAATTTAGGGAGGAAAAATCTTTGGGAAAAGGCTGGAAGCATGATATTAACTGGGTTTGGTTTGATATTTGGACAAAGAAATCACTGCTCTGAGCTGAGCAGAGAGATAAGCGCCTTGACTTGCAATAGATTAAGAGCCCTGCATTGGTTAGAACAAACCATGTTTGAGACTCTCCCCAAGTGCCGCCACGTTTAGATTTAAGATTAACTGCAGCAGAATGGTGGAACGGCTGTTTGTTTTATGAAACAATCACTAATGACATTAAACAGACGGTGCCCCTTCCAACACGATTGTTCATTTGCGATAAACTGAGAGAAGCCCACAAGAGATTGGAAAAGAAAACTCTTAAGTGCTTCATTTTCAGGCTCTTACAATGTCCTATTGGAGGTGACAATTAGTGAAAGAGAAGAAGAATCTGGCTCCTAATGCATTTAGAAATTTTTTTTTCTATTTTTTTTTTTTTTAGTTTTGGAGGGGAGGGAATTGACAACAGCAAAACAAATAATTTGTAAATATTAGCTTTATCTTTATACCAAGGAACTGTGTGGTAATAATATAACGACAAGGTTTTCTATACGGATTTTTTCTAATTCTCTCCCTCCCCTTGCTTCTGTCAGTGTGAAGCCCACACTAAGCATTAACAGTATTAAAAAGAGTGTTATCTATTAGTTCAATTAGACATCAGACATTTACTTTCCAATGCATTTGAAGACTGATTTGATTTGGGTCCAATAATTTAAAAATAAGAGAGCAGAGCTGTGTACAGAGCTGTGTACAGATATCTGTAGCTCTGAAGTCTTAATTGCAAATTCAGATAAGGATTAGAAGGGGCTGTATCTCTGTAGACCAAAGGTATTTGCTAATACCTGAGATATAAAAGTGGTTAAATTCAATATTTACTAATTTAGGATTTCCACTTTGGATTCTGATTAAGCTTTTGGGGTTGAAAACCCCACGTTATTAAGCTGTGATGAGGGAAAAAGCAACTCTTTCATAAGCCTCGCTTTAACGCTTTATTTCAAATAATTTATTTTGGACCTTCTAAAATCTGCTGCAGTACTTCATTTAGAGAGAAAAAAACCCCAAAAAATGACAAAACAAACAAAAACATGGTCCAAGCTTTGTTGCAGCATTAAGCTTTTGTTTTGTACACAAAGAAATATATTAATAAAAAGTGGTTTTAAATGCTTATTACCAAGATGGTTTGTTTTGAAACACAGGCTTTTTCACAGCAGTTTTTACACTTCATTGTGTACTATGAAAGACATGCTAAGTAGAGGTTGTCAGGTTCCCATCTGAAGTAGACTACTGCTGGGGAATGGAGCCATTTATGATGCCACTCAAGCAGGACTAATCTAGACTAGATCTCTTATAAATAACCAGCCAACAAAAAATACCAAATCATTCTCTCTTTCTGATTGAAGCGGGCAGAATTGCTGTTTTAAAGAGCAGAAGATGCTCCTTATGAAGACATATTGCAAGAATTAGTGAATCCCCTGAATGTAGTTGCCCAGCAAACCTCAGCCTTCTGGAGGAATCAAGACATCAGTTTCATGTAGACAAGATTTTTGAGAGTTGTGTTTGTTTTTCAGACTGTCATTTGATAGTCAGGTGCTCTCTGGTTATGTTTCTGCATTATTGACTCCAACTGTTGTAAATCTCCTGTTGTAAAGCTTCACACTGTATGTATGCTCTAACCTGCTGTAAGTGGTCTCCCTACATGGTGTAAATGCTGATTTATGAACCCTGCCTTCCCCAGCCAGGGTTCCTGAGATCACATCCTCCTAGCAAGGGATGGGCTGAAACTGCCTTATGTGTTTTGGCAACATGGTGCTCAGCCTCCCAGTCCTTATTACATGACTAGTCCTTCTTATGAATAATTGAACTTCTCTCTATTGCTTATGGAAAGAAAAAAAAGACAAACTGCTTCAAAGTCGTGTGCTCCTATTAGGAAATAGGTTCCTGCTTAAGAGGAAGGATATTTGTAAATTTTGGAGGCTAGAGCAACTTTTCTGTGTTTATGCTTAGGCGTCAGGAGTACGTAATTAATTTAAAACTAATAATTATGCATCATTGACATGAAGGACTGGAAGGGTAAGTAGGAGAATACTTCTGGCTCCAAGGATATGCTCAGCAATTTGCTGATTAACTTACCTCTTGTTTTGAAAACTATCTATTGCTTTCGGGACTCGTAAAATCTGGAAGGCACCAATTCAGTGCTGTGAGTCTCCCTGGTACAGAGTGCAGCCAGTGCTGGTGCTGGTGTCACTCACAGTGTGCCTTTGCCACACCAGCATCTATACTCTTCACTCTTTTGAGGAAAAACCCTTGGTGAGAAGTAATCTCTGAATGAATGAGCCCCTCATGTTGTTAAGGCATAACTGAGGTTCAGTGTTCACCTGGTTTTAAGGCTAGAGAAGTTTTGTGAAGTTTGCTTTGTTTCCATCATCTTGCATTTAGTTTCTTGCAAATTTCAGATCGACTATTAATATGGTTCCTTTTATTAAAAAAAACAGGTCAGAGATCAAATAATTAGTTATTAAAAAAGTTGAAGGGTGATTGCTAAGAAAATGCAAGAAACGGCATCTGTAGAATTTTCTACAGTAATTTATAGGTAAACCTTTGTTCTGGCTTTGTACTAGATTAAGTATCTGAATTCATTCCATAAAGATGACTTAAAGGTTCTGTAAAAATCCTTATGTGGGTGATATATGAATGTTTTCTAGGACTTTGGATGTTTTCTGGAAGTTGCTAGTGTCTAAACAGTTGTGCATATAACTGTAGTTTAGATATTTCCTAATGCATCTTCAAGCCATGTTGGTTAGTGTTCCTAGCAGGTCAATAATAAAAGGAAAATAATAAAAATGACCTTTCTGTAATTGTTGTTTGGTAAAGGTATTCTCTTATTTCATCTCTCTCTACAAACCTTTTGAGTCCAAAGTTGCTGATGTAACTAGCAATAACATTCAGCCCAGTGTAGTCATAAGCATCCATCAAATAAAAACTGTGGACTAAGAAACAGTAAATTCTCATACAGGTATTGAGGTGCATACACTATTGTCTGATGTGGAGAACGACAGAAAATAACGTTGAGACAGTTACTGAGAAGACAGACAGGACAATCAGTATTTTGACACTGATGACAACACCTTGGGGAAAACATAGGGGTGGGGTCAAGTAGCAGAGACAAGTTATACCACTTGTCCTTCAAAATATTTGGACTCTATGGTTTTGGAATCTGGCATATTTGTGATAAACTTTCCTTTAAAGAATACTTAAGACTTAGGGGAAAGAGGAATGCTAAAGGCAGGGTGGTTTCTGACCTAGGTAAAGACTGAGCAGTGACTGCAAGATAGCCAAGTGTGACATCCGGGTGATGGTGGGGGTAGTGCTGAGTGCTGAGCTGCTGAAGGCTGGTAAGGAAGATAGACAAGTAATAGTAACTTGAATCTTTATGCTTTTTCTTTTTTTTTGCTTTTTTTTTTTTGCCTTTTTTTTTTTTTTTTCCCTAAGTTTAACATTTGTATAGAACTTCTCTGGTAAAATGGCAATGAGTTGCTCAAAATGGTTCATTGAAACAGCGTCCATCAAAGGTTCTTGTCTTTATCCTACTTTTAAACATTTCTTCTTTTTCAGGTACTCTACATATGTATAATCTGTCTGTGTATTTTTATGGCTTTTGGCCTACTGCAGTTTTGTTGTATACAAAATGTCTTAGGGTCCATAGCTCTGTCTCTTGTTTACATTTTTAGCATAGAAATAAGCAAGAATTTGTCTGTCTCCAATGCCAGAATATGCTCTCTTTTGTGTTGGGCAGTGTCACAGGTCCTCTTTGTGCCTGGCTGTTACTTGTCTCTCAAGACAGTAAGATACAATTGAGTATCATCAGGCACTTAATATAATATGCTGAATTGGAATGATAATCCTTCATAGCAAGGCTTGTATTTTACCTGTTAGTTTGCAATGTCTCTTATGACTCCCTGAAATAAATGGAGAAATATGCAAAGGCCAGTCTCTTCAGTGGCACACAAAAATAAAGATACAAAAGGCAGAATGCATGTCTTAAGGTCATATTTTAAAAGAAAAAAAAATGAAGAAAAACAAACAAACCAAACAACACAACCCCCTTTGAAGTTAGGGAATAATCTTTTGACGTCAGAAAACTCCAAGGAGGATTGCTTGAATAACGTGTAGGCTTTTGACCTTTACAGTATAGTCAAATAAAGAACATCTAGTACTTGCATTGACTATTCAGATCTGTGGCCAAAAAGTCTTTAAATGTTCCAGATTGGAAGGTGGCAACTCATTCTATTTCAGGCTGACTTGGGACAGAAACTTGAGTTATTTTCCTTAATTGTGCGTGTCTTGCCTTGGTGGTGGAAGTGACTGAGTCCAGCTTTCAGATTTGAGCCTAGCTATTAACACAGTCTTAAAGGTGTCTCATTTGACTTAGACAAGATGCTAATATCCGAAGATGTCCTAGAGATCTCGGTAGCTTTGAAAAGCTGATCCACCTCTTCTAATATTGAAGAGTCAGAAATTAAGCCATGTAATTCATGAAAACTTTGCTGTCTGCAATGTGAACTTGTTTCATTATTTGTTAACAATAAGTGCTGAAATTACTGCATCAGAATATTGGTATTTCTTATGTTTCTCCCTATAAGTTACTCTGAACTAATCACAGTGCATTTACCAATTTTTTTACAATATTAGCAACAATCTGTTAGTTGGTATCTGGTATTTAAGTCTCTCTTGCCGAAGTTTCGATCTTCAAGGCTGAGAAATAAATCTGTTTCTTTGAATAGTAATGAGAGATACTGGTAAGCATTTAAGAAAAGGTAGACAGTGTTCAGCTACTAGTATTACTAACAAAGCTTTTATCTTCCTGAGATTTATTCTGGGGGAAAAGGCTGAATTGTTTTCTAAATGGGTGTTTCTAGTGCTTGTAGAGAAAAGGTAGTTTAAAGTGCAGAACCATTCTAATATACTTGCTCTGCATCTTTTGTTGAAAGTACCACTTTCAGCAGCTACATCTTTCCAGAGCTAAGTGAAACTGCTTAAAATACTTCAGTGGTGTAATATTCCCTTAGAAGCCCTTGTAACTTAGAGCTTTCAGGTGGTGCCCCAGGATCTCCCAGTTACTGATGTCACCAGCCAGTGTTTCTGCATTAGATTGCTGAGAACACAGGTAACACAAGTTAAGCATCCTTCAGCTTCCGCATTTATCAGTGGAATTGCTTTACCTTGAACTACTGTACACAGCTATAGGTAAACAGAGAAGAATGTGGTGAGAAAGTACACAGGAGAAGGATTTATACCAGGAAAAGTTGTGTCTGCTTTGTTCAATGAACAAAAGAAAATAACCCTTTGAAAGGCTGCAAGTATTAGCGTGTTATTATCACATTCTACTTTCTGCAGGCAAAAAAAAAAAAAAAAAAAAAAAAAAAAGAGGAAGTCTAAAGGACAAAAAGAACTTTTCTGAGAGACAGAAATCCTCTCTCTACTATCTACGTATTTAGCATAGATGATGTGGTTTGTGTGCTACAAGTACCACGGCTATTCTGTCTGTCTGGCGCGTGATGCGTTTGCCAGATTAGAAACATTAGTGCCCTCTATTGTTCATCAGAGAGCTGCAAATATTTTTACAGATTATGATCCTTATTATCGTTCTTGGTATCAAACAGATTTTAACAAAACCCACACAGTATAAAGGCATACTTTCTTGAGCTAAACTGCTTCATCAAGAAGAGTGCATATGTTTTTTTCACTGTATCAACATTCTGCTACAACTTTTTCTGCTTTATGAAATGCAATAAAATAAATTATAACCCCCACTAGGGGGGAATGTCTTGAAATAACTATAGAAATAGATATTCTTTTTGCTCACATATTTGCTGACAAGTTCACTTCTTGCAGCACGTATTTTTTAGTAGCAAAGATATTTTTATTTAAGCCGTTCTCAAGTGTCTGAAAGTGTTTTGAAATAAATATTGCCTATTTTCCCCTCAAAATTATGTTTTATTTCAAGAAATTGGACTTTTATTATTTTTATAGGCTAGCAGAAATATGAGAGAGTGCAACTTTTCATAAGAACAATAGAAAAATAATGTGGCCAAGCCATGGTTTGGTTTTTTTTGTTTGGGTTTTTTTTTTTTTTTTACTACATTAAAGTGAACTGCAAGAATGACAACTTCATTCAAGCAGATCATTTGGAATTACATTAAACAGCTGCTATTAAACAGCTGACAACAAAGGAGACCATTTTGATCTCGACAGCAGAGAGATTCGAGCAGCATGCTCCCTCAGTGATGCTATGAAGAACACATTGTGCTCTTGTATACCAACACGCAGTGTACTCCCCACTGTGCTTGTTGCCAAACACCGTTTTTTCAAATCACTTTGTATTCAGTCAGGGATCCGGGAAGTCCAAATCCAGCCAGACAAATGCAGAACAGCTTAGTTGAAGCAGCTTTAACAGGTGCCATCAGCACAGACTTGTCGAACCAGAGAGACAAGGCAAACAGCTATGGAGTGGTGGTCAATAGGGTGTGGATTTGCCCCACTGCACATGATGGCACGGAGTACTAAATAGCTTCGTTGGCACAGAGGCTGGTTTGAGGCACTTGGGTAGAGGGGAGGGAATGTGACAAGAAAAACACGTGGTCACTCCTTACAGACAGAGCCTGCTAGATTTTTATGCTCACATTAATTTGTTCTCCTCAGTCGTGCCAGGCTCCGAGTGGACCAGAATAAAATGAGCGTACCTGTAAAGGGATAAATGGAATGAACGTAGGATTGATTTAAGAGGGTGCTTCCCATGCTTGAGATAGTTGACTGAAGGATGAGGAATAAAATAAGAGTGGAGATAATTGGATGGGTTCTTGTCTTATGCTGTCCTTGTCTTTCAGGGTACGAGAGGCATCCCTTCATTATATCATTGTAATCTGCCATTACTTGTAATATGCCACGTGTGTTGCCCACAGAGCTGTGTTAGCCCTTCCCATTGTGGAGTTGTCCTGCGCTTCCAGTGCCTTTTCAGCCATAACCTTGACCCACTCCTGCTGACCACCTTCTGGAGGTGTGGATTTTTTTCTCAGGTGGTGTAACAGTGACAGGAAATAGGTTACAATACTTAAAGCAATTGTTTAGTCTACCATTTTCTGTAAGGTGAGGCCATTGTGTAGTGGTCTCTGAATACAAAGGGACATAGTTGATCAGTGATCTAGAATATGTTTTACTGCCTTCTAGCAAAGGAGGGAAAATCCAGCAAATGATTTGGCAAATGTTCAGATTTGGATTTCAATTTGAAATTTAATATCTATAATATTGGAGAAATATGAAACTTTAGCCCCCTGAGAAATTTTGCAAGGCATTCAACTAAATTTTTATATTAGGCCTTTAGTTTTAGGTCTGTATTTACATCAATAGTTCTTGTCACTTTCACAGAAATAATGTGCAAGAAGAAGTGAAAAGTTGTCAGATGTGGCTCCACCAGTCACAGAACAATTCTGCAGGCTTGTTTTAAAGAATGCATAAAGTGTCAGTAAGGATGGAAATTATAAGCTTTGCATTAGAAGATGCTTAGCTGGGCCAGAAACTGGATACTTTGTCTGTTTTACTGTAAGAAAAATTCTACTTTTATTGCTGCTGTCATACTAATGATGGGTAAAACCAGGACGGTGGCCTGGACAGAAGTGTTTGAAAATAAATGATTATCAGGACAGTCTGCCCTCTGTTCTTTGTCATACAGAATAGAAAACAGTGAATTGTGCTCATGCTGTATGTGTGCACTTGCACTGTAGAAAAAACCAGAGTTTAAATCAGACCGTAGTCATGATGAACTGTGTATCTTGAGTTAAAAAAATTCTTTTATGGAAACTTTTTAACTGCACTTTATGCAAAATAATTCAAGCTCCCTCATATATGAGTTACTTCAGTAGTTAATTCTTCCCCTTGTTTCATGATGTCTCTAACCTGCATTTGTCCAAAGAACTGTCTGACCTGAAAACCATTGTCATACCTGTAATTTGTTAATTCTCATCAGGTTAACTCTCTCTGTGCTAAATTAGATTCTTAGGATGTTTCTGTGTTTATGAAGTGTTGTCCTTAAAAGCAGTGGTTCTTGGCTGGTAGCAGGTGAACCCATCCTCTTGGGCTCAGCCTCAGGGGCAAGGCTGTGCCTCCTCCCCGTTCAAGGCAGCAGAGGAGATGGCTGGAGTTTTGCTGTCAGTCTTTGCAGAATGCCAGCTAGGTGTTTCTCATTTACCTCTGACTTTTCTGCTGAGCCCAAGATGTCTCTTTTTCTGAGCTGGATTACATTTAGTGAAACACAAGTCTGTATTGATGTGAAAAGAAAGCATTTACTGAAGTCAAACATTAGGTATTTGCGTTTACAGAGGTTTGCCCACATATTATATCCCATCACTTTACCATGTCTTGTACGTTTATTTTTTTAGCCAATAAGGAAAAAATCTTGTAGGGATGACATGAAAACTCAAGTAATAAGCAAATAAAAATCTTAGAGAGATCAGGCTGAAAAAGTCTAAAGCAGCCTTGTTTGTCCATGTGCTTCTGTACTGGCTTCAAGTAATTTGTCTTTAACTGATAATATTCTTCTCAACATACAGCTCAGTGTTAAGAAGCTGACATTCAATGGCAAGCCACAAGAAGGCTGAAAAGGCAGCATCATGAATAGTGAACTCTCTCTTGGTTTCCTTGACACCTGCATAGTGCATACTGCCAACTATGATAAATGGAGCAGAAATATAGACACTTACTAAAAAGATGGAGCAGAAGTTAAAGGCTGGAGTGAGAGACATAGAAAGATGTATGCTTGATCTCACTTGGAAAGAGAAACAAATGGGTAGGGGAGCAAGTGAAGTTGAATGACATCTTGAAGACAGGAAAGGACTGAGGCTGAAGTGGCAGGAGGCCAGCAAGAAGAGCAGATGGGAGGTGGGACAAGTTTATTACCAAAGAGGCCATTGGATGGTAACAGTGCACATACTGCTAGAGAAACAGATGAGGTGAGCTGATCATTTTTCTGAATTCTATCTGAATGAGTCTCCTATTCAGATTCCTCATTTCTTGAACTTGATATACTTTTTGGGAAACTTCTCTGGCAGATGGAAGAAAACTATGCCATGTGACGCTCACAAAAGCAATCATCAGAAAGACAGCAGAGCAGGAGGGGGGAGTTGAGCTGTGTTCCACAATATTTGAACTTGTGATCCAGAATATTTTTGTAAATGAGAAGTATTGTGTTTGTAATTCGAAGCTATTGTCCCTGGAAGAGAAAAGTAACATTAGAGAAGCATATTTTAATAAAGCTGAATTGGCCAGAACTGTTCTTTCCCTACTTGTAGGAACTGGAGAAAATGTACCATGTTGTTTGGCGTTGATAGTGGCCACTGTTGTCTTACAAATCTTGTGCAAATTGACAGATGAGTGAGTCTGACCTGATGCTGGGAAAAAAACCCAACAAACCAGCTGACCTTGTAAAAGCCCCAAAGAGCAGAAGAAATGATGTTTTGCCTGCAGGGCTCATTAATTAGTTGAATTTCTCATCTAATCCTTCTGGGTCAGCTGTGTTGCTTAGTCTACTCCAGAAGGGACAGGCTTGTAGAAACCATCCTGACAGGTATCTTCAAGATGCAATACGCAGGCATAAACTGTGTATGCATTCAGCAAGGTAAATGCTGCAACTTCTGTCCTTGCATGTTAATGAAGGGGTAGAAGTAAGGGCTTATTTTCATTTGGATAGTTACTGCAAGCCTTTTAGATTACCTGATTTGAGATTAAAATAAACCTTGGACCAATCTGTGGAAAAATGTTTCACTTGGTTTCTTCTTTACTCAGCAACCACATCTTGCTCCCATCTGTACTAATTGTTGTTTTAATAAATCAACAAAAACAAGTAGTTCCAACAATGTAGCAGTGTGTGATACCTCATAGTTTCTCTGACACTACAGTCTAGAAAAGTGTTTTAAATACTGACATATTAGTAGCAACTGTTTAATTCTGTTCTACATTTTATTTTGAACACAGTAAGTGTAAGGACTAAAATTTGCTCTGCACTGCACCATGTTCCCATGCCTTGTATGAAGTTTGCTCGTATGCCTGCACAGTTGAAGGTAAAAATTATCTGTCACCTTGACAGAGTTTGAGGGATCTGCAGTGCTTTAGGAGGTGTGATTCCAGGACAATTTCATGCCTTTTTGGCAATAAAGCCATTCTTGGTGCTAAGGATAGTAAAGGTTGGCTGTTCCCTCATGAGCACTTGAGGCAGAAATGCACTCCAGCCTCTTGCTCCAACTTATGCAAAGGCAACGACCACAGAAGCTTTTGATGCATCAATATTAGTAAAATTTGAAACAATGGGCTGCTTTAAGGAGCTCTGGGTTTCCTTTGAAACCGAGTAAATGCTCTGCATTCCTCACTGTCTCTGTGCTTAACTGCCTTGTTTTTTGGCAATAGTAATATCATTTTTGTGTTAACGTGATGATATTCATGCCTGTAAATCTTCAAAACTGTGCGAGTGAGAAAAAGATAGAGAATCACTCCTCATTGCAACCACCTCTAGGGAGAAATTCAGCGTTTGTTCAACAGCAAAGAATAAACTTACCTGGAAGATCAGGACAATTAGGGTATAAGGCAGCAGTTTAAAATTCGGTGTGCTATGTAAAAGGTATATTCTGCTTTAGGATATACTATTTGGGACAAAAAGAGGGAGACTCTCCCACCTCCTTCTCCATGCCTGCTACTGCAGATTACTTCTGTGTATACAAATAAACACGTAGATGACCCCATTCAGAATGAAGTTTCTTGTACTTGAGATTGAAGCCTATTTTGTTACCCTGAGTATCTGAGAGCAAGAGAGGGCCAAGAAGACAGATACAATGTGTAAGTGCATATATATATATAAAAATATATATAAAAATAAAAATAAAAATAATAAATAAATAAATAAATAAATATATATATATATATATAATGTAAAGCCAGACTAAAGCCAAAGTGTCTATAGGACTGTGTCACTGTAATTTTTTTCTTTGCTGTTTAAAGCCCTAGCCTGTATTATAGCTGGCTTAAGTCCTGTCATAACACAAGTTTGATCTGGAGGTTTCAGCTTGTGCAGGTTTTTTTTTGGTGTAATTTCTAACTTTTAAATCAGACGATATTAATTTTAAAGGAATTAGCCGGAAATTTCCTCGTAGTGCAATGAAATGGCATGAGTTAGCCAGCCTAGCTGCTAAAGGTTTTCTAATGAAAACTAGGGTGATATGAAATTTCCCTGATAAAAGGCTCTATAGGTTTCATCTGTATTAAATACCAGCCTAAAAGGGACGGCGGGAGTCACAAATGGTTGACTAGATATTATCTACTTTTACATTCCAGGGACACTCCTTTACGCTCCAGACAAAGCCTGAAAATCTGGAGGGTTGGGACTGTTTTCTTCCTTGAGGCTGGCGAGCTCCTTAAAAGTCTCGATGGCTTTTTCTTGCAATTTATTGTTATTCTCTTGCCCGGCTCCTTTTCGGATGCCCTGCGAGGGTGTCAGGCTGTGGCGTGGCCAGGTGTTTGTGTGACCGCCATCCCCCCGGGGCCGGGGGCGGGGGCCGAGGGGGACACCAGGAGGTGTTGAGTGCTGAATGTTAAGCTCGTTCCTTTGTATGGCTTAGAAATCTCTGTTGTCCGGAATTGTACAGATAAGGCAGGCCCATTTGCTTCATTGTCAGGCAGTGTAGCTGAATAGAAATGCAAATGTGACATAAGGGGACTGCGCTGGGGAGGCGTTTGCTGTTACCTCCTCTAACAGTGCTCCTGGCTGTTGGAAAATTCCTGCAGAATCCAAGGGGTGTTGGGGTGTGTGTGTGTGTGTTAGGTTTTTTGGTTTTGGTTTTTTTTTTTTTTTTTTTTTTTTTTTTTTTAAATCATTACCTATAGGTTCTAGGGAAGAGCCTCCTAACTCCTAAAGAAAATGCCTCTCCCTTGCAGATGCTTTTATTTTTATGCAGTGGAACGGCTCGGTTTTAACTCCCTTATCAAGAGCTGCATGCACTGCCCAGACTAAATTGGGAGCATCTCCACACTGTTTGACAAATAGATTTTTTGTAAACTGATTTAGCCTTTTCATTGTTTGCATTTCATTATATAGCAGACTTCATGTCACAAAATCGGTATTCATTCTAAATAGAGAATTTAGAGATAGGACTGTAGCCAGATAAAAAAATATTGCACAGCTCAGGTCTATTAACCATAGAATAATAGCAAGTCAGTGATCCAAGGGGTAGTTCTTCTGCAGGGAAGGGCTAACATAACTGAGGTCAGGAGTCAGACCTCAGGACTTCAAATGTGGCTGTCACCAGATTCACAAGTAAATCTACTGGGAAAACAGGGAGAATGAAGGGACCTTGTAGGATAAGGAGAGAGAAAGGCAGTCCAGCTCTTTCATCTTAAATCTGAGGCTTCTCAGTGGATGAAGAATAAAAGTCTGATTTGCTTAAGTGCTTCACTTTATTCAAAAACTCCAAGTTGCATCTTCCAAAGTATGATTCAAAGATGTAACTCAATCAGGTTTAGAGAATTTATTTAGAAAAATAACATTAAAAGAGAGATGGTTCTTGTTTTTCTGCCAAATTCATTATTGAATAAAAGACTGTTAGCATTCTGAAAATATGTGTACTAAATACAAACAGTGCTAAAGAATGCAGATACGGCCCTTAATAACGCTGGAGAAGTTTATGCTAATACCTTGGGAGCAGATAATCTGAAGTTGGAGTAAACGGGTCAGTAGGAAGACTGAGTTGCAACTTTTCTTTTTGATATTTTATGTTTTAAAGCCTTTCCAAATTTTTAACTCTATTGTTTCCTTGACAACAGTAGAGAAATTCTTATCTGTCCCTTAAGAGTCGCATTGTAATGGTTGTATGCAGAAATTGCTTTAGATTTGCTTGCTGTAACAGCTCCCTGGCATTATCCTCCAGCTTATAAACTGCAGCTGCTTTGGACATAGTCCTGGAAGGGTTCAGGGCAGGTAACAGCAAGGGTGTTCCCCAGGAAATCAGTATTTTATTGGGTAGTATTGTTTGAACTCAGGCTCAGATAAGTTGTAACCATATTATTCTGGGTTACCTGGTCAGTAAAGATACTGCATAATGGCACTAGTGCTAGATCTGTTTCCTAGATGCACAAAAATGGATGTACTTTCAGGAATTAGGTAATCATCTGTTAAACAATGTTAAAGCATTGTAGGTAATCAGATATCTGTTCTGCAGTGCTAAAGTGTTGAGTGGGGGGGGGGGGGGGGGGGGTGTGTGCTGCTCAAGTCAACACGCATTTGTTTGAGAAGAGAACGTAAAATGTGGCTGTCATCTGGAAGCTCTGTAAGCTTGGAGGGACAAAATTAATAAAGTTGCTTCTAAATGGAATGAAAGATGGAGACATTCACTTCTGTATACACGTGTTGGTTCAGCTTACTTTCTTGCCACCTACTTTTTGTGTGTGAAGATAAGTAGGTAGCCAAGAGCCTATAGTATGGTACATTTACATGTTTGTGTAGGTATAGGTGCACACACAGACACGTATCTGCAGTAATTGAACCAAATTGTTTGTGATACAAGTGTCAAAAGTGCAGTAAGTCTAAAGGTGGTATTTTCTGCATCAATTCACACCTTGAGCGACTGCTTTAGCAACAAAATATTGACTGGATCTGCTTAAAACTCATACTGCTATTTTATTACTTTATTCAGCATAATAAGAATCAAATAATTATCATTCTTACTTTCCCTTTTTTATCTGTGAAAGACAGAAATTTATGTCGTAGGCAAGTTAAACTCGATTTCTGGAAATGTAACACCTGAAATGGGGGCAGAGCTGGTGGGAGGAAAAAACAGCCTAATATGAAAACTGAAGTTTGCACATTTCTTAAAAAATAAGATATAAATAGATTTGCAAGTAAATTAATTAAGCTGAAAGAACATGTGCATAGTGTTTACACTTTAACTATTATATGTGGAGCTAAATCTATTGATTTGAGATTGAATAATTGAACAGGGCTAACTGTCTGGTCAATAGAAGTGAAGCTGCTATAGGACAGAAACAGAGTTGATAATAGAAGGCTTCAGCTGCAGAAGGATGTCATTATGATTATATGCTGTCATTTGAACATACTTACTAATAGAGCAGAAAGAAAGGTTTTCATTGTAATAATGTAATGTAACACAGGTATTTTTGTTAAAAGTGTGACTCTTCTGTATTGTATTAATGATGTTAATGTTCTCTTAAATGTTAGTGTGCAAGTCTATTGGAGACAGCAGGATTGCTGCACTTGTGTTGGTGTGCACTGGCATCTTCTTGGTGGGCGTTCTAAACCTCCTACCCACCACTAAAGAAAGGAATACAGCAGTGGTCAAGAGCATCTCAGCGCACCCTGACACACCAGGCCCTGGGCTTTCAGGGGGCTAGATCTTAAGGACCTGGGAAAAAAAGCAGTTGGTGATGAATTCCACTTTTCTTTCAATCTCCTGGAACCACAGAATTGCCATCTAGAAGCTGTATGTCCATGATAACCTTTCGTTAAGTCTCTTCATTTTAATGGTTGGGAGAAGTACAAGGTCTTAATGTCTTCCTGTGCCCACAAGTGTGTGTCCAAGAAATCATGTAACCTGGAGTCTAATTATGCCTATGTTTACGTTTTTGGGTGCTCAGTCAGTCAGCTGATACAGGCTGTTAAAAAGACATGTATATGGAAACAAAAATCAGGATTCTGTTACTACAGGGACAGAGTTCGGTGGCCTTCATGGAAGCCTCTACCTAATTTAGATCTGGGTGTCTAGAGATAAGGGTAGCTATTACTTTATGGGGAGGAAGGATTTGTTTACTCTTGAGCATCTGAACTCAGCCTTTGTTACCAGTGGTTTCAGAGCTCTTAATTTCCCATGGTGAAAGCTCTTTTCACCAGCACAATCAGGTTGTCCTGTTAGCTGAGGACATTTCACTAGTCTCATTTGTCTCCAGTGTTAATTCTGTGCCAAATTCTTGCTTCCTGTGTCAGTAAAACGTTAGGAAAGAGAGGATCTCACCTCGATCTTGGAGAGTACAGTTACAGGCTGCTTTATTATATTGAATTGTTCCTTAAGAGTTACAGATAACAGGACAACCATGTCGAAAGTCCCTACTTGATAAACAGACTGAGGGGTTATGATTTTCAGTAGTTAAAATAGATGCTTTCCTGAGGTTGGTATTTATTGTAGCTAATCTCTGTTTAATTTAGTGTTCCTTGCATCTTTAAAAAGTGCAACCCCTTTAATCCATTCTTTTAAAAAGCATGCATTAGATGTCAAACAACATGAAGACAGCATGTGGAGATAACCGTGAGGTGATAGTTCCAGTCATCTAGTGTATGGATAAAAGGTTTCCAAGGCTTATGTTACTTGGCAGCTCAACATGATCTAGCTGTTTGTTAATCAGAGAACACATGAAGAACAAAGGATGGAGAACAAAAATGTTGAAAAAAAGTGCTGTATAGCTAGAAGATGTACAGTGGGACAAGTAACGTGGGGGTAGGATTGGATAAAGCAGTCATGGAAACAATGAGCCGTAAGAGGGCAAAATTTGTTTCACTTTGTTTCTTGTGACTTGAGTTTGTTGGTAAAGGGGATAACATTTTGTATTCAGGCAGAGAGCATGTTCTGTAAATCTCTTCAGTTACCCGTTCCCTGGGTGTCGCAATAGATTAAGTCGCTGTGTGATGATATGACACCGCCATCACTCGTCTTCCCGGGATATTGCTGGAGGCAACAACAAACCTGTGTCTTTGGCACATGTGAAGGAATTTAGTGCTTGAGGGGTTAAATTACAGAGGCTCCCCTGTGGATCAGCTTATGCTTGGACAGTAATAATAGCAATAACATTAATAATAAAAATGCCAGAGCGAAGGGAGTGGAGGGGGATCAGGGGGAGAAAAAGGCAGAAGAGTGATGGAAGAAGGGCTGGGACTGTCGGGGGTGGGGGCAGGCAGGCTGGAGGATGCGTTTTGTACAGCAGGTGTCCCAGCTCCACGTCAGATGTCGTAGGAGCCTCTGCGGCATGGACATGCACAAATAGACGGCACAAAAGCTTTGAGGGTGGCTGGTGGCTCTGTGCGTGTCTGCGCTCTCGCTTCAAGCCATGCTATCCTAGGGCACTGTAACAAGCAATTCATGTCAGCTCACAGTAAAGATTATTGGTGTTTTCACTAGGGAAATATTTACGCTCCATCTTCTTCTTCTATTTTTAGCACTTTGAGCTTGCAGTCAGGTAGAAGGGCAGGTGGGGGAGTGGGGAGAGACCCATTGAGGGACAGGTCTCATCCCTCAATTAGATGGAGCTAAACCCCTAATCTTGCTTAGGAATAGCTGCTGATGCTAAGTTTTCTTCTTTCCCTTCTGGTTTACTGGGATATTACATTTCACTGCAGTATAGGTGATAGAATGGGATGTCAACTGGAATGTTTTGATTCTAATAGAAAGTATAAATGCATTTTAAGGAAGGCACTTTTACATAGATGAGGCCTCCAAAAAAACCCAAGAAAACAAAACAACCCACCAAAAGGTAATGTAAGTGGAGAATAAAGTATTGGGTTTTTAGGTTTTTGTTGATTTTTTTTTTTTTTAATTCCTGGATGGAAAAGCCATCACAGTAAAAGACAGCAATTTATTGCATTGCTGGGGAAAAAACCCAAACCAAAACAAAAAACAACAAACAAAAAGAGAAATCTGAATTTGTTCTCTTTCAGATTTGTTGTTTATCATAATAATCCTTCTAGTGAAAGGGGCTAATTTACTCTTTCTATAGGAATATTTTAAGTGTGATTATCATAATATCACAGCTGCTGAAAAGGTCTAAAATAGGGCATTGACCTTGAACGTGTTCCTGCGTTTAGTATGTGGTGCTTAACATTCAAGAAACAATACAACTGCAACTCATTTATTAATGTATAATCTCAAAATGTTAACTCTTGCTCTGTAAATACATGCCACAAGGATTGTAGAAAGCTTGCAGTATCCCATGAAGTACATGTGGTATTTTATCAGTGTAAATATGTATAAGATTTTCAAGATTTCTGCTGGGAATACTCCATAACTAAAGTAAGTTTTCCCTTTGGTACTGCACTAGTTTATGATTTAATTTTTACTGACATTCCACCAGTCATATTATTAGCTTCACAAAATGAAAGTGAAATAATCCTGTATTAATTAAACAGAGCAACTGAATTCCCTCAGTCATCTTATCCTTGGCTGTCTGAGACAGTAATGCACTTCAGTTTCTCTGAAGAAACTTACACTAAAAAAGAGCTTGGGGTAATAGTGGGATATCCATATTGAAGTGTGTGCCTGAATTATCTTTAGGGAGGAGACCTTTTTTGGTGGGTGACAGGCAATGTGCGCGTGGCTCCCTTCTTCTGGTTTGTGGGGGGTTTTTTTTTGTTTTTTTGTGGTTTTTTTCCCTCTCCTTCGTTTTGTCAGAGGCTTTGGAAAAGGTGTTTTGTCAAGAGAATAATATTCATTTATAGCAGTGTGAACAGATTTTATTCTGTACCAGTGAAAGCAGTCATTTAAATACCCATACCCATGCCCTTGAAAACAAAACAAGGAGAAAATACGGAGTATTTATTTCAGACCAGATAAATTAAATGTAGATCAGTAACATGGTAAGGCAATTGCTGTTATTTCACAGACACATTTTTTGAAGCAGCAAAAGCTAAAAGCCTTGCTCCATGTATTTGTGAACACACTCTGGAAAAGTTCTAAGGAGCATCAGAGATTGTGTTATTTGAGCTTTTCCCCCTAAGATTAAAACAAAGAGTAATTAATGCTAAATACAGACTGAAGTAGCAGATGTCTTTTAAGTAATAACTTGACAGTGTTTGTCCAACTATGTACAAACAGGTGAGCAGAATTTGGGACTTTTGAGGCATTAGTTTTTTAAATTAATTAGCAGTATATCTAGGGGTGCACTGAGTGCCTGCTAATGAGAAGCACAGAAGAGGAGCAGACAGTGGTAATACTGTTCTAATATTAGTCTCACTGTAGCATTGAGTGAGATCACATCTGAGTTGAGTTTCTTTAATGAGTGATTGTGAATAAAGAGAAGATCACATATTTGATGACACTTCAGTGTTTATTTCAAACTCTTAACAAAATGGTATTTTCCAGCTGGACTTCAAGAAGGCTTCATATGGTGTATTGCAAATCTTTATCTAAAGTGTGCTTATTCCCAAATAAATCCTCAGCAGCTACCAGACTTTCATAATCTCGCTGCTTCCCTGCTGGCTTGAGCTTGTTGCTCCTTTTGGTAAATACACATTTGATACAATGCACTGTGAGGTTTCCCTGATGTGCCACTGAACCTCACTTCAGTTGCCTTGAGGTGGTTGTGCTTTAAGAATCTGGCTCTTCTGATGCCTTGAAATGTCTGTAGTATTTAGATGTGAAGATGCTTAAAGATGTACTGTTTGGAACACACAGGAAAAATTAGATGCACAGAGAGACGTGGAAATGTAGGCGGTGCTCAGCAATGCCCCTCGACTGGTACAGGCATTCCTGATGATTTTTTTCTTCCCCTCTCTTGATTCCATTACCACTATTTTCTATGGACTCCTTGTGGTAAGATTTTGCACTGTACATATTGATAAGTTGTTGCAGATGTGTTTGCATGCATGTTCTTATTGTGTATTCCCTGATAAAATTCAGTAAACTAGTACCTGGATTGCTCCCTCCCCCCACTACTGCTTTTATTTATTTCTACAGAAGAGCTTAAAATGAAGCTACAGTTAGCCCCAGTTTATTTGCAGCTGTAATCTCTTTCTTATCTTCTTTTTTAATTTTTTTTTTCCCCCCACTTTCCCCAAACTGATTTGTAACTGTGAAACCCAAGTTCAAGAATGTAGTTGGAATTCCAGGCCCTAGTCTGGTGGAGGTGACACTTTCAGTCCCTGGGGGAAGAAGCCAACTGCTTTGTTTATCAACATGCAAAGTACAGCACAGTATTGCTGGTTCTCCAAGAGGCAGCAGTGGCAGGGCAGAGAGCCGCTTGCTTGGATGAAAGATGCTCGATAGAAAACTAGTGATGGCTCACAGGGGGAGAGGAAAAATGCATTATTTGGAGCAGGAGGGTGGGGGACAACAAGCTCACAAGGTAGTGGAAACTACGGGAATGTGAAAACCAGGGCTTACAGGAATTCAGACCATGACAGAAGAGACCATCGTGTTTCAGCCCCTGAATGTAAAATCTTAGGAGATAATGAACAAAAGTAGGAATAAAGCTAACCCGTGCTTTGGTAAGTTTCAAAATGGATTAGCTGTCAGATTTTCAGGAGGGTGTATTCCAAGGAAAGCAATACAGAAAAGTGACCATATCAAATCACACATGTACAGGGAGTAATTTATGGCTGATTTTTATATAAGATAAAGACATATACATGCAAAGATGTTTTGGAATAAAAAATATTGAAAGACATTTTGGGTATAAATCTATAAACAGACATACTCATATACTTATAAATCTATACACAGAGATACTCAGTACAAACAGTGTATTTCTATTTGCATGTTTTGCCCGTGTGCACAAGTAAGTCAGTCTGTAGGACTTGCATCTTGAGTTTATACAGTCATACAGATAACTATACATAAAGACAGACATCCTGATTTGATTCCAAATCTGCATTTATCAAATTGTTACTTAAAGAGGATGTTCTAACAGAGTAACATGATTTAATGCCTCCTGTTTTAAAATTTGGTAAAAACTCATATTTTTTTTGTCCCTGATGTTTCTATAGAGTACTTAAATTTTACTCTGCATTTCAGAGAGCTTTTTAATTCACTACTCACAAGCAAATTTACATCTTAATTACAGAGTTCACATTTAACAATATAGACAGCATAATGCTACTGGTAATTAAGCTTTTACTACCTGCTTTTATACAGTAGTCTGAGCTGTAGTTTTGCTGTGTGAGTTCTGATTCCTAAAATTGCAAGTATTTATACCGAGTTTGTAGGAAAGAGGCCCAGTCTTCCCTTAAGGTTGAATACAGAACGCTGGAATCTCTTTGCTGTAAACATACACAAACATGTCTATTGAACCTATATATGTTGGAATTTGGTTCTGTTGCTTTTTTTTTTTTTTTTAATGCTGTGAAACAGATCTGGAGAGGGTATTTCTGTTTCCATTTGTTAATAGTATTACTGCATTCTGAGGGTTCACACTGATTTGTTTTGATCTAAAAGACTGCCATTTGCATCATGTTAGGGCTTCAGTCAGAAAAGATTTTATAAGAGTTGAGCTGCATTCTAAGAAATTGTCTTTCCAGTGTCGGTTTGGTTTTTTTTCTGGGCAGAAACAGCCTGCATCTGTTTTCACTGGTAGGGACAGAAACACTTTGAACCTGGAAAATATGTATGGTGCTTTAGTTATAATATTAAGTAAAGGTGGTAGCTTTTGAGAAAAAAAAATCATCCGATATTCATTACTGATACTTTCAAACCAGGACGTCCATGTGTTTCAGTGTGCAAACAGTGTCCCTAATGTCCCTAAATTTGAGTACGTCCTTTGTGTTGGAACAAGTTTAATCAGGAATCTTTCATACGCCAGAGAACAACTCTGAGCTGGCTGTAAGCAGTGTTTTGCTGGAACGGGGCTTGGTGATGTTTATGCAGGCATGCCTACAGAGATACATGTTTATTGCCCTTTTAGTTCAGCAAAACTTACTTTACAAAATACCCAAACCCCCTAATACTGTAGAGGTCTAGGCACCCTCTCAGATTTACTAAGGCAGAGCTACTCCAATGCAGCCCTTATCTCATTAAAATGAGGCAGGCTGAGTTGGTCCACTCTAATCCCTGCACACTAACAGAGAAAATTGATCAGTTCTGGATCTTTTCTTTCTCATTTCTAAATATACACATCTAAACATCCAAATACTCGCATAGGGGTATATGCCTTATGTATACACATAAATACCCCCCCCCCCCCCCCCCCCCCACGTTGTATAGGAACACGCGTACCTGGATTCGCTCCCATTTGCACCCATTATGTTAAGGGCTGGATTTGAATGCTCGTTCTATTAGGAATGTCTTTTTTCTTCCCCCCCCCCCCTTTTTTAACTAAGTAGGAAAAGAAACTTTTAATTTTTAAATAGGAAATTATATGCCTCTATATTAGATAGTTGTATATTTTTTATATTTTTACGTATAATACTTATACATAGTCAAATTCCAGTCCGCTCCCCCTCCCCTTTCCCCCCAAAAGCAACTCGCACAATAAAAAGTTGAGTTACCCAGAGGCTTCGGCAGGCTGCGCTTGGCGTTATAATTATTTGTTTTTCCCCGGCGCCGAGCAGTTCCAAAGGTTAGGGAAGCGGCGTTCAGGAGAGCGCGCCGGGAGCCGAGCCCGGCCGCCGCCACAGCGAAACGCCACGACCGGCAGCGGCGGCGGCGCAAACTTCATCCTCTACCTTTGCGCGCAATCCTTAACCGGGAGCCTGCCAAGGTACCTGCCGAAGTTAGGGCCGGGCGGGAAGGGAAGGAGGGGAGCGGAGCGGAGCGGGCGGCCCCCGCCGGCGGGTCCGGCGGCGCGGGCACGTCCGCGGGCTCTGCCCCGGCCGCCGCCGCCGCCTCAGGCCGCTCCCCCGTCCCCACCCTCTACCTGCCGCGCGCCCCGCGCGCCGGGCCGCCCCGGCGCCCCTGGCGCCTGATTGGCCGCGGCCCCACCAATCGGCCGTCCCCCCGGGCCGGGGGGATGCATATGTACAGCCCTGCTGCATATTCATGAGCTCCGCGCGGGGCTTTAAGTCCTTGATTAGGCGCGCGGGCGAGCTTTTGGTCCCCGCCCGCCGCCGCCGCCGCCGCGCCCGGAGCGCGCCCGTGCCAAAGTGCGCGGCGCTCGGCCACGGAAACTTTGCTTTCACCGCGGGGGCGCACGGAGGATGGTCGCCGGGCGCACATGGATTCGGTAGAACTTTGCCTGCCGGAGCCGCTCTCCCTGCACTACGAGGAAGAGTAGGTACCGCTCCCCGCCCCCACCCCACCGCCGCACGCCGCCTGCCCCAAAACATGACAGGCGCCTAAGACGCCGCTGCAGGTAACGCTGCGCCGCGGGCGCGGGCGGGAGCCGGCCCGGGCACTGCGCGGCCGCTGCGCGCCGTGGTGGGGGGGGGCCCGGCGGGAGGCGCCCGGC
>VZUI01069848.1:0-46017 GCA_013401135.1 Cettia cetti
CGGGCCGGGGGCGGCGGGGCTGGGCGGGGAGGGCCGGGGCCGGGGCCGGCGGGGGCCGGGGGTGCGGCCCCTCAGGCGCGGCGCGGCCGCGGGAGGAGGATGCGCGGCGGGGCGGCCGTGGCGGAGCCGAGCGAGCTGCCGCCGCCGCTGGCAGGCATAGTGCTATTATAGCGAGCAGCCTTGCCGGTCGGCTGCACTGAGCCAATGGCAGGGAGCCACTGGGCTGGTACCGAGCGCTGT
This sequence comes from Cettia cetti, assembly GCA_013401135.1. Classification (NCBI taxonomy): domain Eukaryota; kingdom Metazoa; phylum Chordata; class Aves; order Passeriformes; family Sylviidae; genus Cettia; species Cettia cetti. The sequence goes on from VZUI01069848.1 coordinate 241, forward strand.
CAGAGGAGGACATCTGTCACACGCCGCCTCCACCGCCACCCACCGCCCCACGCCCCGCTGCCCCCGCCGCGGACGGGCCGGCGGCAGGTAAAGGGGGACGGGCGGGGGGAGAGGGCAGAGCCGGCGCCCCGACCGCAACGAGCCCCGCAGGTGGGGTGTGCCCTCCTTTTTCCGGGGGTGGGAACGACGATGAGTGCGATTCCTCTGGGATTTGGGGGGGATGGAGGGTGGGCACGGAGAGACGCCCGCGGTGCGACGCCCCCAGCCCAGCGCTCCCGCCCCCTCCCCCTCCCTCTCCCTCCGAGCAGCCTCCGCGCCCTCCACCGCGCCCTTTTTCTTTTTTTTTTTTTTTTTGTTACATTTTTCTCCGACACCCAAACCGCGGGCACCTCCACCTGCCCGGGGCGGAGCAGCCCTCCCCCCGCCCGCTCCCCGGGCTCCATCGGTGGCCGCCCCCGCCCGCCGCTCTCGGCTCCTCCGGCCCGTGACAGCGCAATCGGGGGAAATCGGTCATTCCTCATCCCCTCTCGGGGTAAGCTCCATCCCGCTCTTGGCTGGGCTGCGGCCGCCGCAGCCCATCCCCGCCGCATCCCGCCCGGCGAGCCGCCGGATCAGGAGCAGGCTGGCCAAACTTCTGGGTCACGGCGTTGGGAAGCGCTGGGGGCCGCATCCCCCTTTCCCGGGGCGCCCGCATCCCCCCTCCTGGGGGGCCGCATCCCTCCATCCCCGCTTCCCGGCGCTCCCGCCTCTCCCCCGCCGGTACTCACGGTTCTGCCGGCCCGGGGCCGCCGGCGAGGGCGGCTCTGCCCAGCCGGCCTGGCAGGGCTTGGGCGTCTGCAAGGAAAAGAACAAGCACCATGGTTTCTTGCAGGCTCTGGCGCGGACTCTGCGATCCTCAGCCTCAACGCCCGTGTAATGTACTCGCTCAGTTCTACAAAGCCCCCAGCAAACCGGACTAAAAGCCATTCGGTACACGAGCATGAGGTAGCTGTGGCATACCCCCGCTCCTTCACCAGCATAAGTGTTCCTTTCTTTTTTGCAGCACACAAATGGGAGCTGGCTTCCAGGACCAGAATTTGTCACAGTGCACAAGAAAGGTGCTTAGGTGTGGTTTGTTGTTTTGTTGGAGTATTCTTCCCCCTCCGTAAGGTGTCTGTGTTTTGCAGCTGTCTCATGGGAGGTGTGAAATACTCGTAGCTGGCTCATCTTCCAGCCTGCTCTACCTTTATTCTAGAAGGTAAAAATCAAAATTGATGGGATGAATTTCCAGTGCCAAAAGAGGGAACACCTTAGAAAAGCAGCCTAGAAACATGATGTAACATCTGAACGTGTCCCTTAGTCAGCATTTACTGCTGGCAACATAATGGCAGTGTCCTATCATTATGTCCTCCAAAAGGGATGAGCTGCTGCCAGAAGATTCAGGATGGGGACACATACAAACACTTCCCTGGCAAAAATCACCCTCAGGTGTTTACGTCCTTGAGGAAGGAAGCCACAGTTTTTACATGTGCCTCCCTCTGATAAACATCTTTTATCATTTACCTCCATACACAGTGAATAGTAAATTTTGACAGCTGTCACTCATTCTTCAGCACTTTCAGTACTTAGGAAGGAATTACGGAAATGGCAAAAGTGGAAAGTTTTGACAGCCAAGACACAGGTGAAAGATCAGAGCTTGCTGCTCCTTGTTACAGCCAAAAAAAGAGTGTGATACTGTAGACGCAGAGTAATGCGATTTTTCTGGTTATCAGGATGTACGTGCGCATCTAGAAATAACCAGCAAGTTCGTTGCCATGCGAAAATCAAGTCAATATTATAAATACCTGATAAATTTAACAACACAGCACACTTAAGGCCTGGTTCCCACTCCAGACAGGATCATGGGTGTGGTTCTCCCTCAAAAATGTCAGAAGTTTGGGGGAATTTATTCCTGGGAATAAATATATTCCAACTTGGACTAGAATTTTTTTCTTTTTTTCCCCATTCTAAATAGAACATTATGTGATATGTGAGGACTCTTCTGCCTGGGAAGGAAACTCCACAAATCCACCACCTCAAAGAACTGGAACCTTTTTCTCTGAAATCCTTGCCCAGGCACATTGCTGACACGTTTACTCACAGCTGGTGCAGCCACACCTGGGCCTTTTCAGGGTTGTACAGGTGCTCTCTGGCCTTTCAGAGACATGCAGGCACTGCTTGCACACTCTTAACAAGAGTCCAAGGACCTGGGAACATCTTCTTGTAGCAACAGCTTGAGTTTCCAAGGTTCCCTCTGCTTTGTACCAAACAGAAGTGGCCAACAGCATTAAAGGCTGCTAGAGCTTCTGCTCATGAAAATCACTGGCCTCCTCCATTAAGGGAGGGAAAAAAACAACGAAAAACAACTTGATTCCCCCAAAGCACTGAATTAACAAAGGACAAGTAGCACTAAATAACACCTAAGAAGCAAAATATGTATTTTCTAGTGCTGCTTACTTTAGTTGGCCTCTTTTCTTTGTTGTTTTTTTTTCTGATCTCTGATACTTGGCTATTTTAACCCTTCACCTAAGTTTCCTTCCCTTATTGTGTTTATTATGATCACATAGGCTCAAGATGCTACTTCCTTCCCAAATTTTTTATTTTTAATAAATTGCTAATTTCATCAATTCCTAACCCCATGGCTCCTACCTACCATCAATCTTCCCTATTTCCATCTCTCTCCTGTTTTCCTGGGTAAGTATCTGGGGTTTCAGCTGTTTATATTGTTATTTATTCAAATCTCTCCTATATAATAATAACCAGTGCTGTTTGTTTGCTCATTGACTTATTCTTCTATTCGGGAAAAATCTCCAGGGAGTTGTTCCTGTATAAAACAGCAAATATCAACTCAAGAAACAGGCTATGGATTTGAGAGACCTTCTGGAAAACTTGTGAACTAGAAGCCAGTGAACAAATTAAATTAAATGTTGGGCATTCTACTCTTTTTCTGCCCATGAGAACACTCAATATTCTGCATTCTAATATTTAATAATATTCATTATTTAAGAAATAGTCCTTGCATAGCCCAGAAAAAGTATTCAAGAGTACAAACAATCCTCTTCTGGTTAACAGTTTTTAAAGCATGGCACAGCATATGTGTTACTAACATATCCTGAGAAATCATTCACTCTGTCCTGAAACATACCCATCAAGGACAGAAAGGAATGTCTGTGCTCAAGCCACAAGAAACTCAATTAAGTTCCCATAGCAATTCCTACTGAATTCAACAAAATTCACTTTATCCTAAGAATATCTCCCTGTAAGTAATATCTGCTGCCTGAGACACACCTTTTTATCATCTCCTGCACCTGCAGTCTCCTTGTATTGGTCTTTTTTTTTTTCCTCTCTTTTTTTTTCCCCTTTTCACTTAGCCTTGCACCTGTCCCCCTATTTCAGATGCCCATCCTCCTTGCATTAAGCACAAGGAAAGCCCAGGGAGGAGTATCCCACGTACCTTTTAAAGGCCATTACGGGGTAATGTACATTATACACTGCATTACAACTGCTCTCATTCATCAGCTGTGGGGGTGGTGCAGCAGGAAAAAGAGGAAACTGGGATGCTCTGGTAGCCTAGCTCCCAGCACATCCTTCCTTGGAGTGTGAAGAGTATCAGAGTGGGCTCCCTGTTCCAACACTTGAGCTGAGTGGGGCCCTGGTGTCACAAAGCCAAGGAAAGGCAGATCCTCAAAGCCCCACAGCAGGCAGGCAAATTATGGGCTGCAACCCCCAGTGTTACATCACAGGGAGAGGACTGTGAAGGCTTCAACTAGTATTTCTGCTCAGTCTCAAAAGTGGCAGCAAAGATTTATTAAAACATACCCTGTTTACTTTCCTTTGCTCCTTCAGCCCTCCAAAGCACATCATTTCATACCTCTGCTTGTTCAGAACAGCCCTAGGAAAAAGCTTGTCCAGCAAGAATTATCCTCTCCTCCTTTTCACATATCCACGTGGCATCTGTATCCAGCACCCCACTGCTGTGTTCAGAAATGCAAGCACTTTTCTGCCCCTGCTCTTCCCAATCACCCATATTACCACTGTCTGCTCTAGGATACTGTTGGGTAAAACTGTGTTGTTACTGGATATAATACACCAGTCTCTGTATCTTCCCTTCTTAATATTTATGCTGCAGAATTTCCCTAACTGCACATGCACGCTGCATCTTTTTGTTTTCTTCCCTAATCCATTCCTAACCAAAAACAAAAAAACCAAACAAGAAAAATAAAAATTTAAAACCAAATTGCAAATGACACACTGAACATGAGGTGACACCAACAAGCAACTGATGTATATAATAGAATTAAACAGCAGGATATTTCTACAAAGGACAGAAGGTACCTGATGGCCCAAGCCAAACCACCTGATGGCTGCACAAGCCACTCCTGACCATTTCAAACACTGAAAATGCAATTCACTGTGCTATGATAAACATTGCCTTAGAAGCAAATCTTTTAAATGGAATGTCTCTCTGTGAAAAGCAATTGGAGCCAGCAACTGGAAAATGAATCCCCGAAACAGTCTGTCATGGAATTATAGCTTCCCAATATCCATTCAAACAAAACATTCAAGTCAAACACTAACAGAATAAATGAAAATAAATTATAAAAAATCCTATGAAAAAACCTGGATTTTATCTCAGGGGCAATGCTCCCATCTCTAGTGGAAGGTGTGTACCTGTGTGTGACAGGAAACTCTTTGGGTGGTTTTGTTTTTTAGATGGTCTTTTTAAAATGGTCTTTAAGGTCCCTTCCAATCCAAACCATTCCATGACTTTTCCCAACTGACTGCTATATAAAATCTTCAGTTTCACTTCTCTAACAATCTAGTGACAACGCTCAAAAAAAAAAAAAAAAATTAAAATATATATATCCTTTCATAAATCAAGGAACATCTTCTTATAGCAACAGAGGAAAAAAAATCTACTCCCACAGCTTGAGTTTCCAAGGTTCACTCTGCATAAGACCACAGAATGGGTGTGATTCCACCAAGCCATCAGCCAAAGCTCAATAAAATCCAGCAGGCAAGGTATGAACACTGTAAACAATATCCAAAGAGATTTCAAGCAGCCATTCTGCATCCAGTACTTTTCTGGAGATGGAGTGGACTATGTAAGAAGTGGCAAATTTTCCATTTTTACCTATTAATTTTATCCAGTTAAAACTTGTTTTGTTAATAAATACAACATTTACAAGGTTCTTAAGAAATGACAAGCTTTTAACAAAAATAAAAAAGGAGGCATTAAGGGAAAACCTGATAAAAAGGAAGTTCACAAATAAACAGGAAAGTTGTAAATTTTGAGATCTAGGATAGCAATGATTTATGGCCATTTATTACAAACAGATTATTTTCCCTGCCAACATCCACACAATTTTTTTCTGGAGTTAAAAGGTCTGGAGTCTAAGAAATTGATCAAAATTGATCAAAGGAAGTGATCAAAATTGATAAGAAGTATTTCCACAGCCAATTAGAAACTTCACATCAGTGAGCTGGGGCTCATTTATGGAAGCAGTAGGTATTTCTGTGGGAAGAAGTCCTGAAGTTCACAGCAGGAATTGGCATTAGCTCCAGACTTTTCCACTGGGTGGTGGTAATGAGATCAGGAAGTTCAGGGTGGCAGAGCTCAGAACACCACCAGTACTCACTCATTTTTGTACTCATTCATTCTCTCTCCCCCTCTATACACACCTACCCACCCTGTGTGTACGTGTGCCACACTGGAAATCTGCTGTCACTGTAATGAAAGGATAAAGAGAATAGTTCTAACATTTTTAAGGGCTGGATTGCAAAATTAATCCTAACAGAGTTTGCTGCTTTAGCATTCAGTTCAACGACATCATTTTCTCAGTGTAAAAGCTGGAGAGAGCTGAGGTGAGACAGATGACAGGTCAGAAAATAGCACTATTTATTCCTGAATGAGCAAGTACAAATTAGAGCCCCAATGGAGGGAAAAAATGCTCCAGAGATTCATACAGTAATACATTGCATTGAGTTCAATATATGACGTGCTATGATGGCTTCCTTTTTCATGTGATCTGTAATTGTCACAACAGAGAATGGAAATTAAACTTAAAATGTTGTGTTTACTTTCCCAACCTTACACATTTCAGTGAGATCCATTTTTCAAAAAGGGAATGTTTGGCATAATCTGAAAATCAAAGCCCTTTACAATATTTATGGTTATGACCTCCCAGCTTAAAGCACCATAAATCACATCAGGCATTAACCAGTTCAGTTTCAAAGGGCACTAGTTGTAACAACACCACAACACAGTACAGTGCTAAGCAGATGCTGGGGAAGGATAGTTCTAATAACAGATAATATGATGCATTGCCATACTTTTAAAACCACACAGTTTTTATGCATTATGATTTAAATACTGGCAGATACGTGCAGTCCAATAACAGCCTTGTTGTCCTGATTTTGGCCCTCCTGAGTGATGCTTGACACTATCAGCTTAGTGTCTGAAAGGCCCTGTTTATCCATTAGAACAATTCCTTTTCCCTAACAATTAATGCCTTACCAATCTGTCTGCTGTAGCAAAAGAACATAATTACAAATTGGCATGTTAAAATACTACCAAAAGAATTTAGTCCAACTTACAAAATATGAATAAGTTATGTGCTTAATTGAAGACAACTATATCAAAACAAGTACGGTATAGCTTACTAGCCTGAAAAAAAAAAAACCACCATGGTAAGAAACAAAGTCAGTATTGCTCTAAAAACAGGGAGGAGTTCCAAAGCCCAGTGCATCTGGTTTGGCATTTGGACAATTAAAAAAACATCAACATCATTCATTTAATCAAGTAAGAACTTACTCATTGCTCCAAGCTATATAAATCATGCCAAGTTTTACCAAATGCATGTTTCCTTGAGTATCTGTAAGACCTGTGTGATCAGAAGACCAGGCAAAATACTATTAACAGTAATATCAAGACAACTGCCATGGGTAAGCTACAAATCTGTGTCCAAACAGTGACATGAACAGTTGTTTGTTCATCCAATTCTTGAGGTGCCTTGGAGCCGTGTTGCTCTTGTGTTGCTGAGCCCTGAATTTAAAATCCTTCTGGTCTTCATAATGGGGGGAATGAAGTATCATAACTCTTAATGACTACACATTAATTTAATTAACAGCACCCTGACATCATTTATTTATTATTAGAGTGGAAAAACTTAGTTCTATGATTTCTCTACTCTACAGCTACATTCACAAGGCCTTTTGGATCAACAGTTCCTTGTGATAGTTGCATGGGAAGTGTCCTCGAAGATAAACCTTCTCCAGTTTTAAAAGACTGTTTTCCACTTCCTTCTTTGCATAATTATGATACAGATATGCATGCATATATATATATGTTTAGATAGGAGCCTAATTTTCTACTTTCCTTATTGCTATGTACACTTCAGTGTCATGTGACATACTTCTGTAACTGTGTATTACCTTTTCTCCACACAAACCTGAATTTAATACAAGATATCTGTTATCTGAGACCTACACTCAAAATAAGGCATCTTTGCTTTTACAGAATTTCAATACTGACACCTCCAAAATATATTAAATTACCCTTGAACTAACCTTAACATCAGCATTCCCACTAGAACCAGTGACCCTAATGCATTTTAAATGCTTGAAGTTAAGAGGAAAAGAAAGTATAAAATGTTTTAAAAGTCAGAACACAACTGAACTATTCCCTGGGAACCCATGTGCTGCAGTCTTTACAGGAAAATGCATTTACTGTAAAAAAAAAACTAACAAAACCAAGAAAAACATGCATAAAGAGAAAAAAAAATTAAAAATCTGTACTTAAATTCTCAACACTCTGGAAGAAATTTTATGTTTAAAACTTGCTGATCTTGAGTTAGTTTGAAAACAAGAAAAAAACCAAAACCAACAAAACAACAAACAACCAAACAACTCACCCCCTAAACCAACAAAAATACCTCCACCCTACTTGTTTTGAAACCCTTCTTGGAATTTGTACCTTGCATTTATTAAGCCTGAGCCTGGTGGACTCAGAGAGGGTCCCTCACTCCCTCATCATGCCTAAACTTGCCACCTTTAAATGTCTTTTCTGCTCCCCTTCTGTCAGCTGCAAATCATCATTTGACCTAACACTGAAATAAAATAATTTCAAGCTTTTCTCTCCCTTTTTCATAAATAATCATGCTTTACTGCAAGACACCAAAGTCTCTGCTGGTAAAGCTTTATTGTCATTACTTTAATGCTTGAATATAAATTGATTCCTTGAGCTTCCTAGTTATTTTTGTACATCTTCTCTAAATTCCCTCTGCTCACTTTCCTGAGCGAATAATTCTCTTATAAAAGTGTATTTGGATCCAAATGACCATAAGTGTAATCTACTTGCAGGCAGATTATATTTAAAGATTAACCCTTAAAGACAGCAATTTAAGGTTTTTTTCATTGGATATTCATCTACATTATGTCCTCCATGTTATTTTTCAGAAAGCAAAACATGGATTAGTTTTAGCAAAACATGGATTAGCTCTAAAGGTGGAAAAGCAGGAGCTGTATCAAAATTGTCTCACTGAGGGTCTTTGAGAATATAAAAAATAACGTTCAGGGAGCGCCACTGCAAAATGAGATGGAATATAAGGATGCAGGGCACACGTCCACCTCTGTGCTGCTGCTCCTTCATCTTTCTGGCTTCCCACTCGTGGAGGTTCTCTGGTGTGGGGTGACCCTGGCACTCCAGGCTGCCCTTACACTCTCCCCTCATGGCTGGCCAGCCCATCCTGCTTTTTATAGGGACCACAGACTCCTCACAGCCACAACTGGCTCCTCTCACTGCTTAAATTCTAGCACAGACAATCCTCTGACTCTAAGTGATGCTTCATTTTGCAAAGCATGTTTTCTTGCCATTTCTCATCTGCAGTTTACTAACCCTTCACTTCAGGAGCTAACAAGAAAGCCAAGAGAAACCCAAGTAACTATTTGTATTAATTTGGCAGGAAGCCAATTTTTGCTCAATATTACAATCATGTATTTTGGATTTAACAGAATGTTCCTCAAACTGAAGGCCAGCAGAGAAGTAAGTGGATTGTGGACAAAGCATTTTCTGCCCTCATGAAAACAGCAGCAGGAAACAAACTCCAGTGGTCAAAATTTGATTGTAAAGATGAAAAACCATATGTGTTTCTGGTCTTTAAATTGCTACTCTACAGAGTGATAAGAGACATCATATAGAATCTTATCAGGATTTAATTTCCTAACAGAAATGAGAAAGGAATGTGCAAAGCCCCTCTTATATGATCCAGCATTAGATTGCAGCACATGATAAAAATATCTTAACAGGCGTATACCTAAGGACGATAGCATTCCATCTCTTCTTCCTGAAGATACTTTCTATATACAAATTATTTTAAAAATAGCATATTTCTGGTTTGCTGTGCATGCCTATCTTCTTCAGGAAATGTTTTCTGGCAAAAACCTCCTCACAGTATCTTTTCAGTGCTTTTGTAATACTACCTTGTAAAACGCACTTAGTATATGAGGTTTGTGAATGAAACTTGTCAAAGTACACAGTACTACAAAAACAGTTGCTAAATTTCTTTCAAATTTAGTTCTTGGCTGTAGAATGTGCTGTAAAGGTTCCATACCAAAGCCACCACCACTGTGTGAAAGACCTGGTTTGGATGTGTTTGTATTTTGTACGTACATCTTTGCCATGTCATTTTGCATCCCCTCACCGACTTTTGTATCCTAAATATACTGACTAAATCCCCCACATTCTATTCTATTTCTAGTCTTTACCAACTACAATGCTATTTCCAGATAAACCCCAGTTTCCAAAGGGTTTCTCACAGTGAGCAACGTTGCCCTTTTGAACAAGAAAATGAGAACATTTTAATGCAAATTTCGTACTTTTCACACTGTGATATATTTACTGCAGGGACACTACAAAAGAGCATTTACAAACGTTCAGCATCCGTGCAGGGTCTCTGGGAGCAGAGGAGAGAAGCAGTGCTCTGGATTTGGGAGTACTTGCTCTGCTGGGGAGTGGGCAGCATTTAAAGATGAGTGGCCATAGGAAATGAGGGCTCCCCTCCCTCAGCTCTGCAGGTTTTTCTGCTCTGCAGGTTGTGCACTTTCTCCTCCCGGTGTTTCTAACCTAATCTAACCTAACCTGAAATACCTGTCACAACAGTCAGAACAGGATTATTTGCTCCTGTGGCTATGCTATCCCATAACACATGCTGCTCTCATTTTCCAGCACTACCAGTGCCATTAAAAGGAATAGTTTCCCACGGCCATCTTGCATTTTTGTTAGATAAATTTAAAAAGGTTAATTATTAATAAAACACACTAACATATGTATCCCTGAACAGACCAAGGCTGTGGCTGTCCTACCTTGTTTTAACAATTTCTGAGTCCTATACCCTGTATCTGTCTCTGAACAGACAAAGGCTGTGGCCATCCTACCTCGTTTTAACAATTTCTGGGTCCTATCCCCCATGTTTTAAATTTTTTTTTTTTTTTAAAAAAAAAGCTCACAGAGAGCATTTATAGTACATATTTATGACATTGCTTCCTAGAAACATCTCCGAGAAGGGTTTGGCTCTTCCTTCCCCGCTCTGCACATCCCTTGGGATGATGAAGCAGAGAGGATTTCCCACACTTATCTCCGGTACGTCTCCTGCGTCAGGCTGTTCTGTGACTCTGCAAAGCACACTGCACATCTTGGTGCTGTGCCAAGTCTGCCTGGGAAAGCCAGACTGCCAACCAGCTCCTCATGCCACAACCAGAATACCCCACCTTACGGAAATGCACCACTGACTATACGCTTAAATCCACTTTGGCATGAAAAAGCTTCAGATAAGGAAAAAATTTCAGCAAACCCCGACCTTTCCTTGGACATACTTCAAGACTTACTGCAACGTTATGTTCCAATTATAGAAACACCCCGAGTGAATAAGCAGATATTTAAATTTTACAGATACCACCCTAAGGAAAAAAAAAAATAGTTAAACATAAGTAGCGTGATTACCTAATGGGCATAGCAAAATGTTAGGAAAGTGAAGTGTTTGGATAAAACAGCGACGATTAATTTTTCATTTAATTTTTTTTTCCTCAAATATAACATGCTTCTGGAGATCATACTTAGTGAACATACTCGTGGTTCCAGGCCCACACAGTATTTTAATTCCATAAGGTGCGTGGGAGGTTTTTTAAATCCACATAATTTTGTGTTATTTTCTTTTTACATGTTAAGTTATTATCATCAGATGGAGGGGAAATTAAACATTCTGAATGTGTTAAAAGCCTTGGTCTTCTTGACTCCTATTACCAACTGCTAACTATTGCTTAACTCATCCATTTTTGGAACATGAACAACCTTGATAACATCAGATGAAGACAAAATAAAAATAGAGCTTTGGCAAATCCTGTGAGTTGAATTCCGGTATCTCGGAACACCATGTAAAGCTCTTGATTGGCTTTGCAAATGTAACTCACTATATTAATACTGAAGCTAACTCATTTCCTAACTTTGCTAAGAGCAGCCAGAACTATAGTCATGCTGGAATAGTGAGGAACAAAATAAAATCCAGGCGATGAATATAGCTGTGATTTGTTTTTTCCTGGGAAAGTTTTGGGATAAACCTTTCCAGAAAAGGTTTGATGAAAATTATTCCTAAAAAACTTTATATCTAGTTGTCCTTTCCCTTGGGGCACATTATATATATGTTGTCTCCTCCTTTTTCTGAGAGTGGACTGTAAAAGCCATCATTACCATCACCTTAATTTATTCAGCTTTTAAGATGACCAGAATTAAAAAGCATTTCTTTCTTCGTACAGTGCTTATTTTGACATATGGTCCTGCACAGAGCACTTGGATTTCATCACTAGCCAGACACACAGTAATAAAGATGATTAATGAGCAGCAAGCCCAGTTTTTGCTTGTCTGGGTCATGTTTACATGACAGGGCCATGTATCTGATGCCTCGGGAAGAGCTCCCTGGAGCATGGCCCCACACAGCAGGGGAAGTTGTGGGCTCTAGAAGAGGACAGCCCTGTCCTCACCCACACGTCTCTGCAGTACGTGCTGCTACATACAAGGTGGCACCCCTGGTTTTTGCAATCCCTCCAGCAGTTTTCAGAGCAAATGTGCTCTGCACGGACATTCAGCAGGACGAGGAGTAGGGCTCCTGTCACCGTCACAAGCACAAGGTCATAAAACCCCACAAAGACAACTGGCTCAGCTCGAGCATCCTCTGCTCCAGCTCCTTCAGCTCCCATCCTCAGTGCCTGCATTCCTCTGTCTGCAACACACTGATGAAGCTTCTGACAGCCCACAAGCTCAAAGGGGTGCTCTGGTGAGGCAAGAATGTGGATGTTGTACGCCATCACTGCCAGGTGCAATGCCACAGGAGCAATCTCAGGACAAGGTAGTTTATTACATATGCAGGATCTATATACAACCACTTTTCCCCATTTCACGGGTGAAGAGTTGCCTGAGGGCAACTTTTGCCCAAAATTTTTGGCAAGAGCTGCCAGCAAACCAGCTGGGAAGGCTGCGGGAGGTGCTTGTGTTCCCAGCCCTTGCTGGGTGGTGGGAGCAGCTGAGTTAAGAATTTAAAGAGTTAAGATTTTAGTTAAGGAATAGAAGCAATTGATACTGATTAGGATTTAAGCTAGAAGAGTAGAGATGAAGTAGAAGAGTTAATAATTATTAGATGCTTAAGCTAGAGCTCAGGCAATATATTACTTGCTCGTTTTAGTTGTGTTTGTAGAAGGAAACAAGATAGATGAACTACTGGGATAAAGAAGAAACCACAGCTGCACCTGGAGACAGGAACTAACTGGAACCAGGCAGGAGAGCTTGGACTATGCCCAAGAGGTCACTTAGCCTGCCAACAAGATGAAGGTAAAAAGGTCACTGCGAGGAAGACGTCTCTGACTTCACTGGCCCATTTCAAAGACCACCAACCCAATGTGAGAGAAGAATTGCACAGGTGTAAAGGACTTTGGGCTCATTTTAATACAAAGTGGGGGTAGGAGGTGCCAGGATTATGTATAAGTGTTTTAGAATTGATTACATATTGAATATGTAATACAATATACAATCTATTACATATTGAATGAAGATGTAAGACTTTTGTAGATAAATAGAGGGCTAGAGCTTTGTGATTTTTGCACACCTCTTTGGGAGAATACTCCCCGCGTTGCCTGGTGGCCAAATAAAATACGACTTTCTAACTTAAATTAGTTAGAGAGTCCTTTGTGATTTTATCAATTTTGTTTGAGGAGTCATGCTGGGACAGTGCCACGGGCTGCAGCCAGAGAGCAGCACAAGCATTTCCATCCCACAGCCAGGGTGGTCTGTCCTGCTCCTCAAGGCCCAGCTGATAAGCAAACATGCCTGGGCTGCTCTTCCATGCCTGCCACAGCCTCACAACGAGCACACAATTTCTGAGCCCAAAAAAACTCCTCAGCTGCCCTCTGACATATAAACAGTGACCATCAGAAACATCAGGGAGAAGCAGATGTAGATTTACATGCAGAGAAGGGTAATTTATGCTAATGTGGGTACAATAAAAACAATTCCAGTATGCATTATGTAAAATTCTTTGCTTTCCAAAAATCCTATCAGCTCTAGAAAATTGCATACAGTTTAGGTACTTCACTAATAGCTCTTATTTGGTGAAGCACTATATAAGTCTCTTTGCTACAAGGTGAGAAAAAATAATAGATAATTTTAAAAAGCATGGAATACCTTAAGAACCACCAAATACCCTTATTTAATTCAATTTCAGATTAAAAAATAATAAAGCCTCAAATGCCAGGTGATCTTACTGTAGTCATAAATATCTGAAAGTTGTGTTGTTATTTAATGCCTTCCTCTGTTCATAAGCCTCTTAGAACAGAAGCACATTCTCCAGAGATCACTGGCTTACTGTGTACCTAAAGAAATTAAGCTACAGTTCAATTATGGTAAATATATTTCATTTTCCCCCCAGAATGGGCAGGTGAAAGGGCTTAAGTTCAAATGGAAATTAGATTAACAAAAATAAGAAAGTTATTTAACCCATACTTATATAGTGTAGTCCTTGCACAGCTTTGCAAGAGCATTCAAAGCCAGTGTAGAAAGCAAAGCATATAGAGCATATATCTCAATTTTTGTTATGGATTTTAAATCCATTTCAAAATCCTATCAGTGATCAATCATCTTCCATTTGGTAGTCACGTGTTCTCTTATGTTCTTTAAATAATATTTAAAACCTAATGTAAGCAACATGCAGCATTTACTGATGTCCATCAGTATCCTATAACACCATCCAAAACATGATACAACTCAGTCACAGAAGATGTCTTTCCACTGGAAAACTTACAGCTTTGGCTACAGCCTTGACTTTCCTTCTGCCAAATTAGTTTCATCATAATTTTGATGAAGTTTCCAGATAAGGAGTGGTTCTGCTGTTCTGGGTCATTTTATCCTACAAGGTCTAACAGAAACCAATTTTTTCCCCACTTCTTTTAAAGCTCCACAACAGATTGAATATTACACTAGGGATAGTTTTGCAGTTGCTGGTTTTGCCTTCAACAACATTGCAATTCAGTGAACCATAAAAATGATGAGGCCATGCTTCTGGAAAGGACACTCACATCCTTAAATGCACACCACTGAGGGGCCCTGTTGAGGCCAGTGAGTAGGGATCTACACCAGCTGAGGAAAGTAAGCCCTAAAACCTCTACAAGGAGCTTGCTGAAACCAAGACACAGAAATGCAAATCTTTTGGTGATAAGCAGAATCAGAAACTGGACATCTGGATGGCTTTGTTGACTGATTTCAAATCAAGACTACACCAGAGGTTTTCTACCTGCTTCACAGGCAGAGTGTGGTACATCAGAAAGCAATTAAATCAGAGGCATCAGCGTTTGGTTTTGTTTGAACTGCAGTCAGTAGCAGCCATTGACCAATAACAGCATTTAAATAGCAAGCAAGCAGTGTCACAGTTGGGCAAGGAAAGTGAACCAACAAAGATTAGGAAATACACTGCAGTAGGAAGACAGGCATCAGTTATTTAGGGATTCAGTCGTGCCTGCTGCCCACAACAATAATAACTCTCTCTGCTATATTTTCAGAAATGAGCTTTCTGCCAACACTAACGCAGCAGCTGCAAACTCCACTAAAGATTTCAGCTTAATGACTACAGGATTCCTCCAAGCCCTGCTAAGCACTGACCTTACAAGGACTGACTCGTGGCCCTGGAACAGAGTGTGCAGCACTCTCTCTTCTCTCTAACCAGAGCCTCCAGATGCAAAAAGCTTCATTCAGGCCCTTGACATGCCCACAAACACCACCCCTGCTATTCCATCTCCTTCCAGCTTGGATATTCCTGTAGGCCACACACAAGGATATATAATTTCTTACTGTTTGTAAGAATTCTTACTGGCATCCTACAAACCCACAAAAAGCCTCTTGCTTCAGCACATGGCAACACATTTGCTGCCTCATCCTGCTCTAGGAGTTAGTCAGGACTACAGTGTGTTTTCACAAGAAAGGAGCCTTTATTGTTCAGCTGAGAAATGTAGATAAACACGTATATATTCTATCCATATATGACAAATATCCAGATATCTCTAACTGTTGCATCACTTTCACCTCCAGGGAATGCATAAAATGTTAACACTTTTATAATGCATTGCTGGATTGCAATGTGTAATCTTATAAAGGCTTTTATTATGATGATCATACAAATAAGTTATAGACAAGAGATTCTGGGGCTTATATAAAAAGAACAGTCAAGCTGTTATGGGCAGGCTCTTGTTTTATACCACACAACAGATCCAAAATAATACATGGACCCCTGCAAACACAGGCAGGAAAAGAGCAAAACCCTTTTGATTGGCACAGGGATCAGCTGCTGCTCAAGGGACTCCCTGCTCATGCTGGTAATTTCCTCTGCCATGCTCCCTGTGACTGATTTTCACAAGTAGGAGTAAAACAGAATCATGCAAGCTGGGACACTGCCTAGAAAAATAAATCTTTGAGTTCACCTGACAAAATGAGTCAAACAGCAATATCATCAGGACCATGATATAGCTTAGGTCGCCTTGCCAATGAGCAGGAGAATCTACTCAGGAACCTCACTCTTAAAGAAAAGCAGTTACTGCTGACAAAATGTATTTTTAATGGCAAATAGTGCCAGGCTGGGAGTGCTGGTACAGTCTAATGACATTAAGTTAATGCTGTATCAACTTAAACCCCACAAGGTTCTGGAACAATAGATCTGAGTGACAGAAAAAGTCTTCTTTGTGCACTATTGAAATCAAATGAAAGGGAAAAGGGAAGGCAAATAGGTTACAAGCACATCTGAAAGGAAATTTAATGGGTGAAATTCACTGCTCCTTTTCCTTTCACCACTTCCTGGCAGTTTATTGTTCACATCTTGCTCAGGGCTACCTTTTGCCTATTTGTAAATGGCCCTGGTCCCTCTGAACAAGCTGTTTCTAGCTACCACTTCACTGCACGTTGTTATCTTAAAGAAGAACCTTTTTAGTTATCCCAAGGCTATTTTCCATTTAAAATTTAACTGGCTGGCTAGTCAATACTTAGCAGAACAACTGTGAAGAAGGTGTTATCCTGAATTCTGTGGTCCACTCTTAGTTTTTACTGAACAGTGATGGCCTGCAGTGCTCTCCTTCACTGTCCATAGAAACAAAGACAACCCTTCCAAGACCATCTCCTGATGTTCAAGCATAGAAAGTTTGCTGACAGTAAAGAGTTAGACTTAATGGAGAATGGATGAACAGTATCCCAACAGACATCTAAACAGGACATTTCATTCATAGCTCGGTGTTACTGTAATAATTGCCATTACAGTAAGAATTATGAATGTATTTACAAGTAAACATGCCCCAAACAATTGCAACACACGGGGCTGTTGGGGTAACACAACATATAAAGAAAGCTAAAAATCAAGGCTGATTTGCCACATACCCAAAAAGTCATACAACACTAGTGCTGAAATAAACAATGCCATTATGTCCTATTAATGTAACTCCCTTCTCTCTTCCTTTGGACATACAATCCTATTTCCCAACCTCACAGCATCTCTATTTTCATCCCTTGCTGGTCCACACATTGCAAAGGAGTGCACACCTACCACTTGTGCACACTAATTCTGCATCACTCTGCTTTTATGCAGGAGGTATTTGGGGGGAGAACAGAGATAGCCAGGAGGGCAAATGTCTCTGCACCAATTTCGTACGCTCTGGATGGGATTACTGCAGGAGAGAATGCACTGTCTCTTGCCAGAGTTGAGAAATGCCATCTGATGGAAAGGATGAGAAGCAGGAAGTGTGGAGAGGTGTTAAAAGCTTTTTCTTTTTTTTTTTTTTTAGTTTTGTTCCATATCCAGGTGAATACTTTAAAATACGGCAGCTGTAAAAGCCAAAGCTATACAATTTTTCCAGACAATTCATCCTCAAATCTGCCTTCATTCTTTTCCAGAGAGAATGAAAATTTCACCAAAAAATTCATATGCATCCAGAATGAACAATCCAAAGTTACAAACAGGGTAGAGTCAGCTGATGTGCTTTTTAATGAGAATTAATGCTACAAAATGGAGCTGCAGAAGCAATCCCAGCCCCAATTTCTGACTTGTAAACCTTCAACTCAAATCTTCCTCCTCCTTTCAATGTAAAGGAACTAGTGCAACACAGAGCTCTTTGACTGACAGACTTGCAGCCTTTCTCTCAAACAGGGAAATCTGAACGACACCAAAATATGGGTTAGGAGGTTTGGAATACAGAAAGCTGCTATGCAGGTCCATATACATCAATCCCTGTATATTGTTCCTGGAATCAGCTGGTGAACTGGATCAGTATGTGCAGCTTTTGCCTATCCTAACAAGGCTCTCCAGAGGCCAGACTGGCAGGCTGAGCCTGAACTCTTTAAGCTGTGTTCCCCCAGGCCCACCGAGCAGCTAAGCCACAATGTGACTGACAGGCAGGCCAATGTGAAACCTGCTTTTCTACTTGTGGGGTCATATATTTCAGTATAGTTACTCTCTGTCTTTTTATCTTCATTTTCTCCATCTGATCAGGGCTCTCTCTGCTAATGCAGGCACCCTCTCTTTGACTTCCAATAGAATAATATTCAGTAATAACCTACAAAGCAAGGCTTACATAGTGATTGCTTTGACTGTACAATCTCTAACATCACAGTTACAACAATTTCCTTTTCCCATTCCCTTTCTTCTCACTACAGAAGCCCAAATTTACATGTTTTACAAAGAGATTCACCTGCAGAATTACCAGGGAAGAAATTCTCAGGAGAGAGTTTTCCCCAACATCTGAGATTTACTATTGCCCAACCTCTGTGAGATCTCATTTCTGCTGCTGTCACAAATACCCTACATTATACAAGAAGCATACCTTTATTTTTTCACTCTTTGCTTGCCCAAAGAAAACTTCAAGTAATCCAGATGCCCACAGTAACCCAATACCTTATATCTGTGTTTGTGCCGTGCTGATATCACATGGAAGCACTGCCCCACTGCAAAGCACTTAAAGATTCAACTCAAACTCAAAAGAGTATGGGGGTCTTTAGTGATGACCAAGAGCTTCTGTATTTTATTTGCATCAAAAGCACATATGCTATGTTTCGTGTTGAACATAAAAGTTTTTCCTTCCACTCAGGGAAGGGATGACAACAAATCATCTGTAAACCTCTACAGCCAGCAGATGCAAATGTGCTTTCTCTCCCATTGAGCTGTGTCTGAGGGCCCTGAAAGTACAACCTGTTCTCGCCCTGTCTCCCACAAATCTTGAAAATAAAGTGGTACCAGCTGCTTCAGAACAAATACCAACAGCATTCATTTCCCCTTAGACAAATGTAACTTTTACACCACTTACAATGTTTTCCCTCTTTTTTACCCTATAGCCATCCCTCTGCACATAAAAGACTCCCAAATGAGATATGGGTGATGTAGGAGGGAAGAAGGATCCATAACCACTTGCCAGGGATAAGGCACTAGGGAGAAAAGACTAAGATTTATGACAGAATCATAAATCTGGCTATACACAGGTTAAAGAAAATAACCCCAATGAACCAACCAACAGAAATCCCTTCCCAGATCAGATTCTCTCCATCTCAAGGGTTTTGTCTACCACCTAGGCCCACACACACCCTCAGAAGACAAAGTTTTTCCCCTTCTGTCACTGCTTTTCCCCTTCTGTCACTGCTTTCTGGATTAAAGTCAGCACCATCCCAACGGGTCCCCACAGCCACCCTGGCTCCAGGACAGGCAGCAGCCAGCACTTGGCACCACATCCGGCAGCTCTCAGCACATCCTGAGAATAAAAGAGGAAGAATGAATCAGCTGGTTTGGAGTTAGAGCATATCTTGGCCAGTAGCAGAAAAAACTACAGGAGACAGTGCTGATTAATGTATTCTTTCTGCTTCTCGGTGAAGCTTGTAAAGGCTTGTCTGTCAACTCCTGCTCTTCCCAGCATCCATGGGGTTTCCTATGATATAATTATCAAAATAAATTTTTTAAAAAAAGTTTTCTTTCTCTTCAACATCAACTGTATGTGTAGAGGATATTACAGCTTAGGGAAGAGGGAAAACAGTAATAAAACTGCAACAGCAAGGACAGCAAATAACTGCATTCTCATAAGCACTGAGAGTTTTATTTACTATACTAAGGATGAGATCAAGTTGTACCACAGGTA
The DNA here is from genome assembly GCA_013401135.1 of Cettia cetti. Classification (NCBI taxonomy): domain Eukaryota; kingdom Metazoa; phylum Chordata; class Aves; order Passeriformes; family Sylviidae; genus Cettia; species Cettia cetti. The sequence continues at coordinate 19,951 of VZUI01069848.1, forward strand.
TTCAAAGGAGTTTGAAAAAAAAAAAAGGGCGGGGGGGGGAAGCAAAAGATTTCTTCTCTTTATCCCAAAAAGACAAGAGGTTCCTCTGATTTTAGGGGATTGAAGCAGATTGCAGCACGACTGCTGTTCACCCAGTCCCAACCCCAAAATGGAAAGCACTGAAATATCCATTTATTTCCCTTCCAGCTACATCACCTGGGAGCTGGAAGCGTGTTACATGCTGTGAGCACTCCTTGTTTTCTTCCAGGCACAGCTGAGGCTGGTGGCAGAGGGGATTAGGCTCTGAGCTCCACTGGCTCCAAGTGTGTCATTAGGATGACTCACACTGAGGAGGAATTGTGGTTTTTGGTGACTCATATGATGGCTAGTTTGGAGCTTAAGCCCTGTGTTCAATCCTTAGCTTGCAATCCCTTCAATAATCTTTTAATATGAAATTTAGTTCATATACAGGCCAGCAGAGCTCCCTTCACTAAAATTAATTGGAAATGGATTGTGAAAAGCCACTCACATTAATCACCATGAACAGTAAAAAGCAAGTATACTTCTTGGGGTGGGTTGGGTTTTTTTTTCATTTTATCTTCCCCAAGCATACCAGAAGGCCTGCTAACCAAAGTCAGCACAGTGCAGTCAGAACCAGCAAAGGCTTTTCAGAAATCTTTGTAAGCACACAGCATCCCTGCATCACCAGAGGTGACAAACGGACTGATTTAGGCTGGGGCAAAAACAGCCTTTCAATGCAACGTATCCACTCATCCCACAGCCCCACCTTCCTCTGTCCTGGAGACACAGCCAGATGGCTTCAAAAAATGTGTGGAATATGACATTTTAATTAGAGATCACCTGCAGTTAGACCAGGAGAGGCCTCTCTGAAGAATAAGGGAGAACAATTAAAGAAAAAAGGACAGGCTGGTTTCTAATTTTCTGTCTGCTCAGATGGCACGGGGGAAACAGGAGCAGGGAACAGACCGGATGACAGGCCAATTAAAGTTGTTCTTCTGGCCTGGGTGATGCTGGCACCAAGCCCAGATCTCATTCTCCTGGCATCTCCTTTGTGTCCTATGGCATCTTCCTTCCATCTGAGGGAAAGCATCTCCTGCGGCCCCACTGAGCCAGCTCCAAGCTCCAGCTGGCACTTAGGTTCTAAAGTTTTGGCACTTGCTTCAGCAACTTGCTGGTCTCCACCTCATCCTCCAGCACGACCAAGGAAATGATTTTGGTGCAGAGGAAGTGGCTTGAAAAGTGCCTGCCGTGGCTGATCCAGAAATGATCCCAAGGCACCAGCAGGGCTGGTAAGATTTTGGAGCATCCCGTGGGCACAGCTGGCCTTACAAGAGCAGCTGCCCATTCCCAGAGGCTGTGAGACTACATCAGATTAGATGTCTGAGCTTTGTGATAGGTCTTTGCTGTCCACTTTCTGTTAAAGTGGCATTATCTTGGCCTTCCAATCCATATGTTTTCTGATATTTACCAGTAAATGGTTTCATTCTCTGCATGACAGTTATTTCAGCTCCGAATTGCTCCCGATCAGTCGGCTTAATTCCATCAATAACAACCCAATAAACGGACTTTAATCTTGCAGTAATGGGCACTAATGGCAGCTTACTCTGGAATAGCCTTTAATTAAAGCAATTTAGGCTCACTTCTGGTCACAGCCCAATGCTAGACCTCACCACCGAGGTTTTCTGCTTGAGATGATGTAGCCCAGGCTTGTGGAGCAAGCCATGCAAGCAGAAAGAAATTGTATTTGTGGGCTGAAGTGGGAAACTACTCCCAAAGATTTCTTTAGCCCTCAGCAGCAAATATGCTCCACAGTTGTGCTTCTTTCATAGATGGCTTGTTTTAAACAAATCGTTAAACTTTTTTTTTTTTTTTTTTTTTTTTTTTAGTGAAGTTTGGGGGTCAGAAAACAAAATAGAGAACTATCACAGGCACCAGTCCAAATTTAAGAAAGCATTCAAAAGAACAAAATACTGCTGTTCCCTGAACATTTCCCAGATTTCACTCATCCCTTAAAAGAGATGGCGTTTTCCAACAGGTCTGATTTCAATCAGACTCAAGAATTAAATATTTCCCCTTTTTTCTGTCCCTTTCTCAAGAGTTTTCCATGCAACAATGTCACAGTTTATCACTGTGCCCTTTTAAGGCCCAATGTTTTTTTCTCTCTCTCATCTTCCAAGTGATTCATTTCCCTTTTTCTGTTAGACCTTTAATGAATGTGCCACAGAGAATGAGGAGTGCAGATTGCTGTGGTGGTCTGGGCAGCCTTCAGCAGCCCCAACAAGCCAACTCCAGCACTGCCAGGACAAATGCTCCACAGACCTGGGAGGAGACAGATACTGCCACTTTAATTTCTGTCTTCCATAAATGAGGCTTGTCCTTAAACCCAGGAACAAAACAAGGACTGGCACAATGTAAAAAGATGAAAAGGCAATGGAGTATTTTTAGGAAAGTCACTTACGATGAAAATGGTGTTGCTGTAGATGTAAAGTCTCAGGCTAAAGTAAAACTACAGCCAGGTTAAGATGATACAGAAAAAAACCCTTAATGCTTTCCTTGAAGATGCATATACCAAAATTTTGTCCACTGATGCCATACTTAACCAATGTCAGGTTAAATGATCAGACTGCAGAGCATTCAACCCATTAACTTCTCTGAAGCATGTCCTAGCCAGAGAAATGCAATGCTGAGCTGTAATAGCAGCAATCACATTTTTAAACTGATAATTGAATTAATTACTGTAGACATTTAAATTTCATAGCATAAGATAAGCACAGAAATGTTAACATCCAGATATTTCTATCACCAAAGGCAAGTGCTAATTTTTTCAAGTCAATATTCCCATGGCAACTTTGTTACTGCCAACAAGGAATATGAGACAATGACACACATCAAGTATGTAAGATAAGAGGGGAAAAGGGAAAATCTAAATGCTTTTTTAACTCAGAGAACACCAGAAAATAACAGAGAGACCCTTACAGTGATGAAAACCTGTGCTGTGTACCCCTTTGCGCCCACTGACATACTCTGGCAAAGGTTACTCCGAGGTTATGGAATAATCCCTTCTATTAGATTTCTAAATTGGAGAAGACAGCCATCTCTCTGGAATGGTCTGGGAGCAGGGTAATCTCACTTGACACCAGCATACAGGTGAGACAATGCAGCTCCTCAATTTTAGGATGTTAAATTACTTGCACCTCTTGCCCTCTTGTTATTCCCTCTGACCGAGTCCTGCCTGTGCCTATAGACTGAGAAATGGAAAAATAAAACCAGGAGTAACCCAATGCATTACTCAACCTTCTTCTTCAGTTACAAGAACATTTCAGGAAAATTCAGAAACTGGATTATTCATGGGTATTTTCAGAATTTTTGTTTTGGTCTAGTATTTATCCTTCTCCCAGTTTTCTACTCCATGGCATTGCCAACAGTCAGTGACTTTCTTCTGTGTTAGCAAAAGCCTTCTAATCATCTGTCTGATAACCAAATTTTCCCACATCACTATAAAACCATTTTCCTAGAGACTCAAACATAATTATTGCATGCTTTAAACTCAAGATACTTAATCAACAATACTGTTAAATCCATTAAGTGTCTAGGGATAGATGCACATATCTACTTTAAACACTTCTGTATTTTAGCAGATGTATATGTAGGAAAGATGACCAAAATTGAAGCATTTCTTTTGTCTTGAGGCAGTTGCTTATGTCACTACATACAAGCGGTAATTTTTGCAGCAGCAGAAGCAGGTTTTTATTTTTATGATTAAAGAATGACAAGCCGACCACAGATTAAGTTTAGACATGCCCTTCAAGAACTCTGTTAGAAAATGAGAATTGTCTCTGAAATTTTGGGAAGATTTACATATTGTATGAGGACAGCCTTCCATGAATTTTGACTAAAGAGACAAACCCATAGATGCTGCAGGAAATTAAGTGGTAGAAGCCACACAGCATGAGCTGTGCCAAAAGATGACCACCCCCTTCTCCAATACACTAAAAGGGGAGAAATAAAATTTGGATGTGGTTCCACATGATGAGGAGGTCCAGCCATCACAGACACCCAAGGTTACTGCACCTTTACCACAGAAATTAAATAAAATGTTGGCTTCTTCCCATCCCTGCTAATTTGCCATCAACAGAGCTACACCAACATCTGGGACCACCATCTTTCACTATCTTTTTACACAAGGGAAAACAACGTCAAAGACCCTGGATACATTCAACCTGACCTTACAGTCACAAAGCAATTAAACAGAGCCAAGTACTCAATCCCCAGCCCCAGTTCCCAGATTTGAGAATGCTAGTCAAGATCTGCAGAGCACTTTTGAGTGAGTTCTGTAAGCAGCAGCTGAAGCAGAGGAGAGGCACTGCAGTTTAGTCAATATTATCATCATAAACCAAGGACAGAGAGCACAGACACAACACGAACTCCCACGCAGAGTTCTGAAAATGTAACCAAATCTGAGCCCCACTGCTGCTCCAGAGCAGCAGCCCAGAGGCCAGAGCACCCTTTTCAGCATCCATCCCCTCTGAGGAAGACAGGGTTTTTTTCCAAAAGGCTTTACTCTCTCTGACTCTGTAGTGCACCAGCACTTAGAATATAACAATTTTACTGAAGTATTTCCCTACCTTCCACTTCACAAAGTGGGTTGAATGCTCAGGGTAGACCAGCACGGGTTAAAACCTGTGGCTGAGCAGTTTTATAACCAGTAAGATTGCCTGCTGTTGTTGCTTTGCCAGGCATCTTTAATACAGTACTGAGCACTTCCCAGCTTCTTCTTCTGTCAAAGTCAGGGGAGGGGAAAATCCACCATCAAACTATACTGATGCAAATTCAATTGCACTTGTAATAATAGCTGTCATCCTTATCACTTTCCCTGAGAATGTTTTCTGGGTATCTTCCTTTTCTCCTATACTGACAAAAAATATATTTGAATTCTTTTCTCATAGCTTATTCAGTGTTTCGAATCCTGATATGAAGGGAGAATAACATTATGCACCATTTTTATGGAGATAATGGGAGCAGTTCCAGCAGTGGGCAGCTTCCCTGTGATGGTTTTATATTAATGCATTGGTCAACAAAGGGAGTAATTCCTTATTGTGAAATATTCTATTCAATAACTTTATGAAATTTTACAGTCCTGATGAAAACCCAGCCAAATAATTTTTTGTACTAAAAATACCCAGAAAAGTTACTAACAATCTACATAAGTACTTATTCCCCATTCCCCAAAACATTAAGTCCCCTTTCCTTGTTCACCTTCCCCACCCCATGCAGTTAAATGTCATAGCATTGCCAGATGTCAAAGCTCTCCTTTGAAGTATCCCAGCACATTCAGACATGAAAATTTAAGCCAGGGAAAATTTCACATTTATCTATAATACTGCATTCCATTGAGAATCTAAGTACCTTTTAAAATAGGGTGCTGTATGATCCTGCTCCTCCCAGAGCTGCTGGTAGAACAGCACCCAGTGTGATACTTGCAGAGATCTTTGGGCATTGTGTCTGTGAGAGGAAATTCTCCAGACCTTCCCTGCTAACAGCAGAGGGAATTTTTAACAGAGAACAGAATACATGAGGGTTACAGAAGCAGAGATTATTAATCCCCTCTCCCTGTCACATGCCCACATTCTTTTTCCTATACATTGGTGTAAAAATCTCCAACTGCTTTTTTTTTTTTTCCAATACTTTGGGGTTTTTTTCTATGGCTTGGAGAAGTGTGTCCAAATTGGAATACTTCATGCACATCTCTAAGGCCTTTCATGATGAGGAATTCAAAAGGAAAATGTGAACAGAAACAGGGAAAAGCACTCTTGGAGGCAACAATTGCAATGTCACAGACTGATGTCACTGATGCTAACAGTGACAGCAGTTTACAAATTATCCACTAGGCCAAAATTTGCAATGTTTTTCAGAATCCTACTCTAATTTCAGTGCTTGCTCTGCTGCACCAGGAACACCCAACAGTTTCTGATGCCAACAGAAGATGGTGTCTATCCCTGTGCTTTGCAAAAATCAACAAAACACTCAGTGATCATCTGAATGGCCTTATTTCTTCATCTCAAAGTTTTTCTGAAGAAGGAAAGTTTAAAGACAGAAGGCAATAAGCACCCAATACAAGCAGACAGATCTTGCCTATTTTTGCATTGTGTAACCTTTTTTTAATGCAAGACTTAAATAGGTCAAATTAGAATTAAAATATCATATGTGTAAGGATGATTTTGCTAATAACTTCCAAGATTACTTTAATCACTTTGACATCCTCTATAATAGATTTCAGTCTTGCATTTATGTATTTATCTGGTTTGCACTTAGGCAGACCTTATTCTTAAGGAAAACCCTTCAGTTTGACTCGTTTTACATTGCTACTTTGAAAAACCCCACACCACCTTTAACATTTAGATTATCTACACTGTAAAATAAAAATTCAAATTACCATCACAAAATTTAATGGGATCAGGTCGTTTAAATTCACTAAAAAACTAAGGTCATACTGCTCAGCCAATAAAGGTTTAAAGTGGGAACATTAAAGGAAAGAAAATGGGCAGTAAAACATTCTGAGAAACATAGATTGTTATCCTTTTTTCTTACTTAGAAGATAGAGATGACATAGGACACATGGGAAAGGTGCTCAGCATGGGAATAACTCCAAGAAATCTCCACTGGCTTCAGCAGAAGGAAATTACAGTAATGTAGAATGGAGAAAAATCACTTCTTCAATACTTAGGAGCTGCCTTTATCCCCCAAGTTCCCTTTGAGCTTAGACTAAGAAAGCAATAGTCACAGAACAGGAAAAAAATGAAAACAAGGGAGAGGTCTGCCCACCCACTAAGACAACAGTCCCTTCTAAATAGCTCAGTCAAGGACAACACCCCCTTATGCATTTTTCACATAGAAATGCTGATTTTGCACTCTGAGATGAGACACCCCCACCAGCCCTGGTGAATGCACTGAACATTCACAGGCTGTGTCTGCCTGCTCCAGCCTGTACATTCAGAGCATCCTCAGCACTGCACCTCTGCATCATCACCTCTGCAGCAGCCTGAGAGGTCTCCAGCTGCTGTCCCATCACTGTTGGGCTAAGCCCAGCACCCCTGAGCCCCTCAAGGTCAGGAAATCAAGGACTGCATCTGATATTCCTGGATTAATAACAGTGAAGGGAGCACTAAGGTCTCCCTGGGTCGTGCTTCAATTCAAAGCTGTCAGTTCTCTGCCAGCACTTACAGCAGAGTAGCATCACACTGCTTGTAAATGATGAAAGATTGCCTAATTCTTCCCTAGTTTGTTCCCATACATCTGCAGAATGCAGCATCTGGGTGACAAGTGACAAAGAATCAAAATGTTTTAAAGTAATAGTTCATCCTGCAGGAAACCACAGCCTCACCTGCCTGTCTTGCTGGCTCAAGGAATATATTCCAGAGAACAGAAATAAATTAGAATTGTCAACATCCCCAGCAAGCAACATACCTCAGAAGCAGCAATGATATTGTCACACCCCTTTCCCAAAGAGGTGCCCTTTATGAAGACGCTGAAGGGCTCGTTCAGCCCTTTAAACAGTTTTAAACATGTTTTATTAATGAGTTCTTCCACAGAACAACTTGATAACATCTCCTTGCTGCCCTTTAGATGGAAGAGCCAGCAAGCTACTTTGCAAAGCAGCCTCAGTCAATATACTTCCATAGGGTTTTTCATGCCTCATGTCAGGTGATAAATATCTGTCCCCACTAAGCCAGATACCTCAAGGAGACTGCTTGATGCTTGCAAACTTTGAAAAATGAATGACAACACATCAGTTGTACCCAAATTGAAGAACACTACTAAGCAAACAGAGCAAATTGTTTTTAAAGATATCACACTACAAAATGCCAAGCTTTTATTTCCGGGAGGGGGAAAAAAAAAAGCTTTCTCCATTTCTAATTATTTTGGGTACTTTTTAGATGGAAAGCATTTTTGTCTAACATGGTAAACTGCAAAGAAATAAAATTAGTGGAATTTTTCAGATGACAATATTTTATTTGCAAAATAACCAGCAAAAATATTGGCAAATCAAGAACACTAGCAAAAAACCCCACAAACCAAACCACCCCCTTAAATAGCTAGAGTACATCTGTGTAATGTAACAGTAAAATTGGTGGAGTGCTTTTTACACAGTCTCCATGTTCCTGAAGAATAATGAATCCTTTGGGTGCTCAGGTTAATGCATGAATACAGCAGAAGAATTGACAACAATAATTTTAAAAGGGAATGGAGGGGAAGGAAGTATTCATTCAAGTTCAAAAATAAATTTAACCTGAGCTCTGTTTATTTCCCATATAAATTTTCTTGGGTCACATTACTATCAAGTCTCAAAAATCATACATTAATTTTGAATGCAAGAAACCTGATTAATGTCAAACTAATGCCAGTTTAACAAATATTTGTGAACAATCTAAACTACCAAACTAGGGCAGGACAACCAACTCTGATAGAGTCCTACTTTTACCCCTGTCAGGATTTAACGTTACCCTTTTGGCTTAAGCAGGGCCTAAGAGATTCTACTGGTTTCACTGTAATAATTGAGCTACCCTGCAAATTTTTAAAGCTGGACCATTATCTCTTCAGCTTTTCAATAATGTCCCATATCTGCTTAGCATTACCACAATCCACAGAATGCACCACAGGTAAAAGCCAGGCTGGTTATTCTGGTTTTTAATGTGACTTCACTTGATTGTTCAATTTCAGTGCTTCACTGGCTGCCTAATTGCATTACCAAGACTGTCAATAACTACAGCATCACCAAATACAGTAAAGCATTTCTTGAAAACACACTTCATAACTTACAATTAATTGACTTTGTGAAAATTCTTTAGATTTTTTTTGATTTTACAAAGCTCATCTTCAGAGTACTCCTTTTCTGTAGTACCCAACACCTTGTCTGCTTTCAAACCACTTGTGTTCTGCAGATAAATTACAATGCTGGAAATGCCAGTAGCTTGGTCTTGTTCAGACTATACCAAGAGCAGTCTGAAAAGCTGCACGCTTTTTCATTAAAAAGTTTGTGTGCTTGCTTTAGAAATTAGCAGTACTAATTAAATCAATATTTTACTGATCCTTCCCCACAGACTTCCTATTCTAATTCAAGCATTCATGTCTCGCTGTCAAGGCTGGTTTCTGCTCCAGTCACAGGCTGCACTGGGTGGATCTGCACAGATCCCTCAGACAATTCATGGCTTCTTCCATTTGCAGAAGGAATGAGTGTCTGCTCAACAGACTTCCAAAAAAATGAAATACTGACAGGAATTCAAACAGCAGCGCTTTATCCTTAAATACTTCTGTTCATTAAGGACTGCTGCAGAGTGCCCTGAACTCCAAGACAACAAAACCCACATGCTGCCTAATCAGACTGGGCCCAGGAAAAAGATATAACCACATCACTCAGACATCTTCTGCAAACTAATCACATCTACTGCCACTGATTGGATTTGGTGCACTGCAACTGAAAGCAGGCATGAGGCTCCCAGGCTCGAGCTGCTGAGGGATGGAGTGGCAGCATGGACTGGGGCAGGATGCTAAGGCTTAGGATACTGCCTCAAAAGCCAAGTAGGTCTTTAGCTGGTTACTTATTCAGCAAAAGGCACCCAGACCTGGGAATTCAGACTGTGGGAGAGGTAAAGCTGAAGGTGGAATCTGCTGTTCCTATCCCTCACCTTCTCAAAGGAGCTTCCTTTATGGTGGGGAAAGATGCCTCAGACAGAACTGAAAAACTACATGGAGAAAGAAATAAGGGGCCAATAAGGAACAGCCAGTAATAGAAACCATTAGTCACCAGAAGAGGAATGAAGTTACATAAGTTATGTCTTGCAGAGATAACAAAGGCACAGGGCCACACCAAGATGGGTGGTGTGCACAAAAAGAGGGGGGAAAGGTTCTTCAGCTGCATATTTTGGCAAGACAGACATCAAAGAAAAAATAGGTTTTTTCCTCCCTACCAGACATAGAATAAATCGCATGGTGAAAGTAATATAAATAATTTGCTTCAAATATCAATAGGAACACAATGTTGATCTCAGTGGGGGGAAAAAAAGCAGGTGAAATAATGAAAATAGAGGGCAAAGGAGGAGAGGATATTTTTACAACTGAGGAATGAAAAAAAAAAAAAAAAAGCAGAGCACATTAAATCCAGGAATCTAGGCACAAAATTACAGACCCAATAGTGATTTGGCTGCCTTTTCCTTCCTTCTAAATTACCAAAATCATGGATAGCTTCATATGTAAAGACTGACAATGTAAGCACTTACATTTAGGTGGGAAAAGGGCGAGGAGAATGATCAGGACAACTTCTACATGGCTGTTCAACTGATTGCTTCAGTATGCCATAAGAGTTTTCATCCCTCAAATAAAAAGCTGCAGGTTTCCATTCTGAGGAGAACTTTACTCAGATAAACACTGGACCAAGCACTGTGTGTTCATATTCTGTCACTGGGTGCTAGTATCACAAAATAATTTTATATTGCCCATTGATATTTTTATCTTGTGTAAGTCAATTAAACTGAGACACAAAAAGTAAACTGCCAAAAGTAGATGTTGGGGCTGCACTAGCAAACTCTTATGGCTGTACTGAAAACATTGATCACTGGTTTTTAGGAAGAAAGTCAGATACCACGTTGCCAAGTCAGGCTGGTCTGTTTTGTGCAAGTAAACCTGGTGAATCTTTTTTCTTGTTGTTGTTCTTTGAGGATTTTATCTTTTTTTAAAATAAGGTGTTCAGCACCAGGCCAAAGCAAGTGTTTCTCAAACAAAAGCAGGGCACATTTTTATGCCTGACAACTTTCATTGTAGAAGATCATTTCTACATAAAAGAAAAACAAAAAACAAACCAAAACTCTAAAGAAAATCAGGGAAGTATGAAGTTATCAACCAATACTGTATTTGAAGACAGTACTGAGGTTTTCTCTAAATTGCTTGGTTACTCAGATCTTTCTTCTCTTGTTTTCCAATTTTAGCAAAGTAAAATAGATGTGGTTGCTGGCACTCACAGAGCTGCTGCCTTCCATCACCCCAACTGAAATGCACTTAAGCAACAGGAGGAGTGTGTATTCACACAAAATTTTACTGGCATCAGCTAGTTTGGGATGGATAGATGATCCAGTAGTAGATAAACAGGGATTTTTGCAGTCACATCAAGAAGGCAATTTCAGTAGCTGTTACACCTTTAGCATTAAGTAATTTTTTTTAAGCCCTTGCAAGAGAACACTGAAATTTCAAAGTAGATGTATGATATAAGCAGCCATGGGTTTTGGTTTTTTTTTGTCTTGAACACAAATTTTTACCTAAAGCTCATGAAAAAGTGACTGATCTACACATTGATATTCAACTGCTGTACTTCACGCACACCTGTACTTTAATGGAGTGAAAACACACAAGTTTCTTCTCCTCAAATATGAGATCATGACCACAGTATGTTTTTACTGTGAAAAATTAAATAGATTAAAGCCAGAAAGACAACTTAGACTGTCTGAGTCGCACATGTCCAGCAAGCTTTCCCTCCCCCCAGCCCAGATAAGCAGTGGTGACAGCTTTGCTACAGTGGCATTCACAACTGGCCTCAGGCACCACGGTTTGTGATGCTGCTGTTGATGTGGTAGATTTAACCCGAGATATGATAAATTGAAATAAACAGGGTGTGATGGAACTGACAAAATAGGCATCTGGAAAAGAACACTATGATCATGCTAAAAAAAAAAAAAAAAAAAAAAAAAAAAAAAATTATATTATCCAATACAAACCCTCGAAGACTGCGTTTTTCAAGAAACATGTATTGACAGATTTTAGCTTTACTGGCTAAAATAATTTACTGGTATTGACACAGAGTTTCAATATTTATAATTAGATTTAGCTCTGACTGGAACTCTCTGAATCCAGCCATTCCTACCATTTCCTCCATACACTCTATAACTAAAAGTCAAAGGTATATTTTTTAAATAGTTGCAACTGCGTGGAAATTCCCGCAACAGGTACACTAAGCTTCCTCACAGTGCAAAGTCTTTCTAATTGCAACTAGGAAAAGAAGTGCTGCCTGGTTCACTTTTACCACTTATCTCAATGCTGCTGAGATGGTAAAATTTTCCATTGCACTGATCAACACAGGCAGGGGAATTAGCAGAGGATCTGCTCACGTGGCATACAATCAGTTTTAGCCACACATTGAATTGACAGCTCCAGGATTTTTCCTACCTTAAAACTTGTATTCCACCAAATTCCTGTTATGACAGCAGGAACCTCAGTCAAAAGGACCACAGCTTAGGAATTATTCACTGCCATTTCCAGGTTAAAATCTTCATATGAGAATCACTTTGCAAGTCCTTTTTACTGGGGCTGTCATTGCCACACTTGAGGAGTTTTGGTGGAAAAGCTGCTTCTAAAAAGCATCATCTTTACAAGCCCACATGTCCCAAGTGTGGGACAATGATGGCCAGATTGGGACACGCTGATGCCTTTTTATTGATTTGCATTTTCCCAGCTCAAGGTGACACTCTGTTACTCACATTGATGATTCAAAGTTCACCTATACTGTGAAAACTGTGAATTCAGGAGGTCAAGGGCATGAGATGTAAGCAGAAGAAAATGAGCAAATATGTCTGTGAAAATAATATTCAGAGATACACAGTTACACATTCAGAAATCACAAACACTTTTCCATTTCTTTTCTTCCAGTTTGCCACGTTATTGATTAAATAAAGCTGTGCATAAAGATAGGATGAAGGATGCTACAGATGAAGAGTATTAGCCCAGGAAGAGAATCTTAATAAATTGCAAGCGCAATTTATTTTATATTAAAATTTAATCAGATTAATCTATTTCTAATACTGTATGCTAACAACTTGGACACATGGTCCCTCCCCTGATATTACTGTCACTCTCACAATGCTACTTGATTTATGTGATATTAAGCAGCAGCTGCAAGACAGACACATTAGAGTTGCAACTGTCTCTAAAATTCTTATTAAGAGAACAGTATCACTTTTCAGTTGTGTTGTAAAATTTCTATAAGACATTTTACAGCCAAAGTCTTAGAGCTAAAATACAAGCAATGGATTCTTTAGTTACTTGCTTCATCTCTTGGAGTAAAGGAAGCAATAAAAATAGCAGGCACGTGGACAAAGCCACTGTCTTTCAATATTTGTCCAAATTTATTTGACATCACCTCTCCAATACCAGATTGAGTTTGGCCTTGTGACCATTTAAGACAAGAGAGAAAAAGAACTCCCCATCATGCAGGCACACAGGGCTCTCCAGAGCTGTAGCTCCAGGCTCACGAGGAAGGTCAGGGTGGAAAGGGACTGGGCTTCAGCACAGCGAGTGCTGAAAGGAGAAAAACTGCTGCAGGGGAGGTTTCTGCAAAAGGAAACGCCAAGAAACCTTTTACTTCTCAGATGCTGTCACAGGAAGGTCAGCCACATGCAGGCTTTGGATCTCTCAAGAAAGATAAATCCTGATTTCAAGAAAGGGATGCAACAGTGCTGGAACTGGTTCCCAAGCCACGTGCCTCGTGTGCAAACCCCGAGTCACATCCCACACTGCAGCAGCAGGGTTTAATGCCAGCACAAACACCCAGCAGTGACAACAGCCTCCAGACTGGAAGGGAGGGTGTTTGTCCTTCCAGCCAGATCCAAATGGAGACAAGCACTGCTGGCCAGCGCCACGCCTGAGCATTCCCAAGGAATACACAGTACCCACACCTGATGCTGCATCCAAAGGTGGAAGGTGTATGCCCCAGCTGGGAGTGCTAAGGACTTATGTTTTCCAGCTCCTTTTCCCAATCTATCCTTGTGCCACTTACCCCCCCAAACCTGCACTAGCACTTGGCAGCTCACCCCATGAGCCAGCTGCATCTCACCAGGGGCACAATCCCATTAATGCTTCCACTGGGTTCCATGGCTGGGCAGGAGCAGTCCCTGGCATGAGAGGATTCCCTGCCCAAAACTCAGAGGCAAAAGTTCAAGAGGAGCAGTGTCTGTCTCTCTGGCAGCCATGGGTGGGTGTTCTCATCCCTCTTCACTTCAGATCCAACCATCCTTTTACACTCAATCATTGGCCAATGCTCCAACTTGTCATGGTTTAACCCAAGCCAGCAAATCCCCACACAGCCAACCACTCACCTCCCCCTTTGGGATGGGAAAAGACTTTGAAGGCTAAAATAAAGAAAACTTGTGGGTTGAAATAAAAACAGCTTAACTTACATACAATTACTATTATTAATGATCATGATTATAATCATAATCACAATGAAAAGAAAAATAGCAAAAGTGTAAAGAAGTTCCAAGGAAAACAAGCAGTGCAAATGAAAACAATTGCTTACCATGAGCTAACTGATGCCCTGTCCCTGAGCAGCAGCCTCTGCACAGCTTTCTCATTCATTTATTTGCTGAGCATGACTCAGCATGGTGGGGATGTCCCTTGGGGTCAGCTTTCCCCAGCTCTGTCCTCTCCCAGTTTCTTGTATCCCCACCCCAGCCTCTGCTCTGGTGGTGAGGGGTGAAAAGCTGAAAAATCCTTGATTTTTATGCTAAACACTTAGTGTAAGCCCCTCTCTGTAACAACTAAAACATCCCTTTGTTACCAGCACTGTTCTCATGCTAAATCCAAAGCACACACGGGACTGGCTACTAGGAAGAAAATTAATTCCATCCCTGCTGAACCCAGGACACCAGTACAGTTTGCAAACAAATTGCAGGACAGTATTCATGTTAACCACACAATTGCCAATAGAAAAGGCACTGAACATTTTTAAAAGTTTTAAGAAATACCACATTCTTCTTACTTCTCAACAACATCTTCATCCCTAACTACCTACAGAGATCTGCAGTGTAACTCATGCACTGCACATGGAAATAACCCTGCCTTGTGTAGCTTCAACAGAGATACAGACTTTGTTTCAGCTGCAGGTAATAGTTTGTTTTACTTCAGTGTTTACAAACAGCCTGCTCAAGCTCCAGCCACAGGGTAGCACCACAATTCTTTGTTGAAAAAAAGCTCTGGTTACAAATGAGAGGACAAAAATACATACCAATTAATTAATTACCCAATTAATAACCCAGAATGACTCTGACAAATGAGATCTTCCCATGCATTATGGTGCATGAGCAAAGATCCCTTCCCAGCACAGCTGGCACTGTTGTCCCTGAGCACTCTGAGCATCTGCCAGGACAAGAGCACAGCTACAAGCAGGACCACCCTTCTTCATCTCATAACTATCTGTCACAAGTCACTGTAAAGTAAAATAAGGTGACCCAGGAGAATGAAGCCAGCAAGGGCATTTATCCATCCTTTATACTGATAGATGAAGATAAGACATTACAAAAATGGCCTAGCAAATATTTAACCCACATCCAGCTGCTTGAATGGCACCCTCAGCCAAGGCTGCTCCTACCTGCACTTGTCTCCAGGTGCTACTGTTTGCTCATCTTCAGTCCTAAATCAAAAGGTACTAAAATTAAAAAGGTACTAAAAGGTACTAAAGGTACTAAAAAATAGACTGCAGAAAGGAAAATGTTAAACACCAAGAATTACACCTGTAATTCTGAATTTACACCACCTGAAACTACAACAACTTCCTTCCCTGTGGCAAGGCAACAAACTCATCTGTTCTCCTTTTCCCTTTCCTGACTCAAGGGTCAGCTGGCTGACTTCACACCACCTTTAATTTAAAATCACTCTAAAACCAGCTGATCTGCCCCCACTGACACTACCTGATAGCAGCACGTGGCTGTCTTAGCATGGGGAGAGCTAAAGCTGTGCTCCCCAAAGTCACCGTATGGCTGTGGCAGTGGAAGCCCTCCCTGTGCCAGCTGTCTCCACACAAGCTCCTACCCCAGGCTAAAGAGAGCACGTTCAGCTTTCTAGCTAAGGGTGCTCATTTTCCATGGGTGCTGGGAAAAGCCAGGATTTGTCACCTGGGAGGTTGACTTACAGAAGGATGGATTCAAGCCTACCACCTCCAGTTTGGATTTTCACCCCTGGATCCAAAGCATCCACAGGGAAGATCACTGACATTTTTTCCCCTGTTCTGTCATCCAGAAGAGCTGTCAACCCAGACAGGGAAGTGACCCATTCAGCAGTTTTCAGGCTGAGTTGGATGCATGATGCTCTACCCACATCTCAACAAAGAAAAGAAGCAGGGGAATTTCCAGGTGCCCTTTTCATCACACTGCATGGATTCAGTGGGAATCTGGTAGATAAATTCAGTAAAACTGGCTCTGGCCTCACAATGCCATCCATCAGAACAGGCCTCAGTGGGGCTTCATCAGCTGCTGAGAAATTTCATGAAGGCAGCATATTATAAAAGCATGGCTGTTATTAAAAGTAAGTACATTTGTCTGAGAGTAAGCACATATTTCATGACAACACAGCACTATTTAAAGAACGTTTTTTTTCTTTGCCCTCCTTCAGAAGAAGGGTATTATTTGTTTTATAATGTAGCTCAAAATACCTCTTTAAAATCCATAAGATACTATGGAGGCTGACAGGTTCACGATGAATAGCTTCTCCTCCAGATTAATTTCTCTTTTATTCCCTAAGTGAAGCACAAAGCAGCAAGCTTTACACAAAACTGAGTTAAAAGTAGATGCTTTTGAAATGAGCATTGTTGTCATGCACAGCTCTAAAGGAACTGGAAGTCTGCTTTCTAAATATGGATAAGTGAAACATTAAAAAAAAAAACCAAACCAAAACCTGAATGTATCAGGAACATTTATGAAGATGCAATTATTAATTACATTTATGAATATGTAATTAAAAACCGGTGGGTGGCATCCCTGCTTTCCAAACTAAAATAACAGAAGGAATTATGTCAGGTTGTGGACATATATTTGCACTCTCAAGTATTTTAATTTTTTTTAAATGAAGGTTGGTTTCAAGTCATACTTGGCCAAACTTTTCAAAACATAATAATAAAATCACCACATCACATTAGAACAAAGAAACTGTGTCTTTAACTCACAGTGAATTCTTTGCCATGGAGTATCATAAAATTCCTGAAGCAGAGAGCCTAAGGAGAAATGCTGAGTTTCCTACAGCATATACTACAGCTTTATTAAGCTGAGTTGCCAAATCCTGAGAAGATGAAGTTCATGACAACTTAGTTGTGCTGGTGTCCAAACTACTATTAAATACTTCTTTATTTGAGGATCAAGTGCTCAGTCTTTTATTAATCTTGTTGTTAACAACATTATCAATCTTTATTATTGCTGCTGCAATAAGTTAATGTTTATTACTAATTTTAAAGGGATAATGAAAACTAACGAGCTGTAGGGATGAAGAGAGCCTTCCTCAAAAGTCCTTCTTTGAAAAGGTCATTTTTATCAGCAACTCTTCTATATACTTAAAACTGATTGTGGCATTCAGCAAGTTTCATTTTTTCAGCTAAATTATTCAACACCTGTAGGAAGCCATTCTGAAAGCTTCTTACACAGCATGAAACGAAGCACAAGTGGTACAGGGACGAGTATTTGAAATGGCAAAACTGCTAAGGCATCTGAACATCCAGCCAAAATTAGCACCAGAAAGAAAAACAGCTGGCTAAACTCAAGGAAAAGTCAAGAGAAGCAGGCAGTTAGAAGACAGACTCCAGGCAATGTGTAGTATTTTCAAGGGCACCTCTGCTCAACACTGATAAATCACTTTCTTTATAGATTTTTTTTTCGTCCTGTTTGCTGCTTATTTAATGCCTATGCATAAAAGGGTGCAGCCTTTGGGATGCTGACCCCTTTTCAGCACCACTCCCCCACCTTGGCCCTGCAGGAATTATTGCTGCTGTATTCCCACTCCTGGAGGAGCAAGGGCACTCATCTAAAACCCTCCCATTGGTAACTCAGCAGCCCGTGTGTCTGGGCAAGCCAAGGGTTGATCCACTACAAGCAATCAACAGAGAATGGCTTTCTCTGTGCCAAAACAAAACAAGGCCCAATATTTATTATTAATAGTTCAACTCTCTTCCCTTTCGATTTTTAACTATAGCAATGCCACTGAAAGCAAACCACCAAACAAGAAAAAAAACCCCTCCGAACAACAAGCAAAAAGCAACCAAATCCACTGCCACAATCGCCAGGTAAACACAAAGACAAAATCAAACTCTGCCAGCTTGTCTCATGTTATCTCAACAATGGGAAAAGAATTCTATACCTAGAAACATGAAATTTTCAGATCTCACTAAGCAAGCACAAGAGATTTCTGCAGCATTTTCATGTTGCTGTCATATTTGCATCAACTTCCTTTTGAAGCTGCTATGAGAAAACACAGAGATAAAAGATCAACTGATGTTCTTGTGCAAAACACAGAAGTGCAGATAAGTGAGGATTATCAGAGTTACATTTGGCTTTGCAGGAAAGCACAGTATATGAAACATCTGAAAGTACCAGTTTGGTTGTGAATAGCAGGACTATAACTATTGCAATCAGACTTTTAAGAGGTTATCTGAAGCAAATATGTCACAATAAAATGTAGTGCAGCATAACAAAATTAATGCCAATGTATACCCATCTCTAAAAAAAGCAAAAAAACCAACAGATTTTGAATCTATAGCCTAAACCAAAGAGATTGGTTCTAGAAATTTGAGTAGAAAAGTCATTTTACTCAAAACACTAATAACCTTTCCTAAGAAAATTGATGTGCTGCATTTATTTTTATCAGCTGATCTCTGCAACACCTTCCTAAACTCCATAATACAATTATGAGCTGCCACATTAGAATTGAAAAGACCATTGGATGTTTTAACCTTCTAGAAATGAGAAAATAAAGTAACTTTTTAATTCAAGAGAGAATTTAACAACCTGAAATTATTTAATTTTTACATCAACATTTTGCATTATGGTCCAGTGATATTCTCCTTTATCGTTTATGCTTTAATATCCAAATGCAAAATATATTATCAGCAAATAATTAACTGGATCAAAAATATGCAAACTACTAGCAACTTTTAAAATGTAAAACTAGGAACCATTTTATGTTCATCAAAGTAAAAAATGCAGTTCAGAACTAATTCTGTATTTTTTAAAATAAAAGTTATAAATAAAAGCTATGTTTTAAAAGACAGAATCACACATCGTCAAACAGTTAAATATTTGCATTCCCTTAAATAACTGAGTTAAGTTTGTCAGGTTTCAGTTGATATACTAGAAAAATAATTTTTTACTAAATGTTCCTCTATGGAGAAGGAAAATCGAGTTTCTTCATTGTTTTAAATAGATTTTATAGTCTTTAAAAAACTGGGTTTGTGTAGTTTGTTGAATGTATACATATACATTGAATTTTTATAGCACACAAAAGATACTTCTGTGTTTCAGTGTTGCAGCACCCCTCTCGTGAGAGGGTAGGAATGAGCCCAGGCACAGACTCCTTGTCTATCCCAGCATGAAAAGGGCCCTGGTTTATTCCTCTCTACAGCTCAGCCATCCTGACCCCAACCATTCCCTGCCTCTGGCTGCAGCAGCTCCTGCTGTGGGTTTCCCCTGCAGCCTCTGACTGCTGCTTATTCCCTGCTGAGCTCTGACTGCAGGGATCAGTTTGCAGGCTCTGAGTGCAGCTTTTACCCAGCCAGACTGTGACTGCAGCTTCCAACAACAGCTCTGGCTGCATACCCAGTGACCTCACTGCAGGGATTCTCTCTCCTCAGGATCCTCCGTCTTCATGATTCCCACTTTCTTTCCTCCTTCATGGTCTCCATAATAATTCTCCCTCAGCAACTCATCCACTCCTTTGATCACATTTACCTTTATTGGCTACAGCTGTGACTCATCAGGGTTGAGGCTGTATTGGGTAATTAACACAGCTGTTACTAATCAGGGGTGAGGCCATCTGTACTCCCTTCTACACTTCAGCTCTAATGGGGAGGAGCTGTGGGAGGTAGAATATCCTGGAGGGGGACACCTTGGGGTATTTGTGGGCACAGCTGGAAACAGAAGATAGTGAAGAAGATCCTTGTAAGATTTCATACAAAACTTTGGAGTCTTAAGGCTGTCTAACACTTCAGAAGTTTTGCTACCGCCTTGGCTTCCTGTTTTGGTGCTTTGTCAGGACCGTCTCAAGGATGCTCCAGGGCAGAAACTGCACTGGCTCCAAGTGGATCTAACCCAGATCTAACCCACACCTGACCCATCAGCACGAACATTGCTACTGCTGCCATGCCTCACTGGATCAAATCCCTCAGAGCAGCTTCTAATTCTGCTGCAAGGAAATAAACATATAAACCCCCCACAGCAGCAAGGCCTGTCCTGTTTTCTGTGACCTGCCTTCTCTGACAGCTCAGAGTTCAGCCCAGAGTACTCCCACACCTCTTCCCGTGCTCTGTTGTGCCCCTGAGCCCACTCTCCATGCACTCCATCAGCACTGGCCCTGCTGCCTGCACATCACTCACAGCATCTCCTCTATCTCACTTCCAGATTGCTCCTGCTTACCCTGAGGCAGTCCAACCATCCCCAGGGAGATGACACTGCTTCTTCCTGGCTCCTGTGCTTTTTCCACCCAGCTGTCCCCAGGAGCTTTGGTGTTCAGGCACAAGAGTGTCTCCCACTTCTATCACTGCTTCCCAGCCCCACTGGCCTTGTTAGATTCCGGTTTCTGAGCTGCATTTCTGTTCAGACCACACAGGTCCTGCAGAACAGGCACACGGCTGACAGCTCTGCTGCACAGCCTTGACTCACGACAGATCTGCTAAGCCACCTTGTCTGAAAATTTACTGCCACAGAAGCTGGCTGTTCTTTACTTATTCTTTTCTACTCTCTTGCCAAAAGACTTAAGCCAGCTGTAAGACCTGCCCGCAGAAAACACGCCTGGCTCACCCCCCTCCACTGCCTTGCCCCAGGGGTCTGACTGCAAATACCGTGACAACAAAGTTCAGCCCAACACTATTAACAGGTGCTTTCCAAGTGTCTCTGGAGAAAAAGGGAAAACAAAGAAAAAATATGGAATAAACCCCAAATCTATATACTGCTACCATACAGCCAGAAAGCTGATGAGCCTCACTACAAGGAAAAGCCAGGGGAGGAGGGGAGCAAGCACTAAAATGGGGAAATATTCATCAACTATCTTTCTTCTATCTTAAAAAATACTTTACCATTAAAATGTTTATAATAAAACAGAGGCACTTTTAGAAAACTAATGTTTTTAAGAAAGAAACGCTCTAGCCTCTCAGGGGTAACAACAGCAATTCCCAAAACTTTAAAGGAATTTGTAGAGAGGTAAGAGAAGACCGGGGATGCTGACACACATAGCTCTCAAATCCCAAGCTTTATGGAAATTTATTCTGATGCACTACAGGCTTAGACAGGACTTTACATCACAGCTTAAATCTTGGCCCTGCTTGGAACTCTGGGTCCAAATGTAATGGTGTTATCAAATGCTGCAATCAGCAGTGGGGTGTTTGGAAGCAGACACTTCTTTTGAACACTTTTCCAAATTCCAGCAGAACACAACCACTGAAATGGAGAACAGTCCCACAGTGCACTCGAGTGGCTCTTGGATTAGAGTGGGCCAGCAGTGACTGCAACAGGCTGGTTCACTCTTAGCAAGTAAAATAGAAGCTGCCTTTCTAAACTATTGTTGCAGTAGTATCCAAGAATCTTGTTCCAAATGTGGTGAAGAGATGCTTTGGAGGAGTGATTTCCAAAGGGCATCGAACCTCAAGTGATCTGGTATGCTTAAAAGGAGCCCAAATCTGCTTTATCCTCTTCACCACTCTTGTGACAAGTCAGGAAAGTATTTCCAGTGCCAAATATTGTCTGGGTAGCTCCCTAGTGGCCCTGCAAGGCACAAGGCAGGGCTGTGCCCAGCTGTCAGCATCCCTTTGGGTGAGCAGAGCAGAGCTTCACTGAGGGAGAAGGAAAGCCCAGCCTACCAGCACAGCCTCCAGCAGAAGCTGTCTCTCCTAGAGCACAGCCCAACATGAAAGGTGTCACACAGACCACCTGGAAATTGCTCATTGCCTCAAGTTCAGCAGGAAAGCCACAATGGAGGATGCCAATTGTGCAAACTACTCTGTTTCTTTTTCCTCCATTAAGCTATCAAATGCCAAGCTATCAGCTATTGCTGTTTTAGGGTAATCTTTCTCTGACATTTTCAGTGAGAGATACAATTTTTAGCTGTAGTTATCACAGATTTTTATGCTTGTAAAACACGATTTTAGGTTACTCTTTCCTTTGACATGTTTATGAAAAGGTAGGATGCTTACATTCCCTCTTTGCTCTCAGTGCCACTCAAAGAACCAAGATAGGCAAAAGTGTGAACTGCAAGCAAAATTACAAATATAAAATCATAAGAGGTAAGGAAATTTAGAGTCTCTGAGTCCTTTTAAATGCACTCATATTTCTGCACTGAGACAGAGCCACTCATGAGGGACATTGACAGATGTCATTTATAGGTATAATCTGCAAGTCTCACACTTAAATTTCATAGCATTTTAAACACCAAATGATAACACTGCAGTGAGAATGCTCTTACAGATAGTTTCCTGTATATAAGAGCAGTCTGTGGATAAGGTTAATTGCATTACTTGATTCCTTAACAGAGAACTTCATTTCAGTACTTTAAATACCTCTGCACTTTAAATACCTGCATACAACTGCACAGAAGAATTCAAGACACCCTGAGAGTGTAATGTTGACACCTCTAACCTTTGTGGAGGTCCTCCTACAGCTACTAATTTATTCATTATTTCCTCATATTTTTGTGAAGTAGTGATTTTGACATTTGTATATTAAAATGTTTAAATATTAAACCTCACTTTCCACCCACAATTAGAGAAATAGACATACACAAACCGAAGTTTTCAAGAATAAAAGATTCACCTACCTCAGAAACATCTGTCCTGTTCACTGAAGGAAGTCACGTCCTCAGGGATGAGGCAGAAAGTGAGGCATAAATTCAGGTCCAGAGCTGAAAACACAACAATAACATTAGAGTACTCAGGTCTGAAAAGACAATGGTCTTTTTCAAAGTGCTTTCTGGAATGTATATTTTCTCTGCTTTCTTTTTCTAAAAATATTCCCCATTATTCTTACAATACGAGACTAATGACAATAAGAATAATGTTCTCAGAGGGAGAATAATGTTTCAGTTTCTAAGGGGTTTTTTGAATCTATGCATGAATAAAAATAGATTTTTCAAACAAAGTGCTTTAAAATCAAACATATCAAGCTAATGAAGGAATCAATAAATTCTGTCTTTTTCTATCAGTCTTAATTTAACCACAGAAATCAAGCATTTCATCTATTCCTTGGGAAAGGTATTAAAAAGCTGCTGTTACTATTTGTTGTTGGTACACCAAAGGCATTAAAGTTTACACCACGTTGCCAGAGAGCCATTTATTGAGGAAACCTTGACTGCCATACCCAGGAGGGATGATGTTCACATTACCCCTGCTATCTCACCCCAGAAGCACGCCGTGCTTAAACCCCTGCTCTGGTACTGACTACAGTGCCAAGTCCTTGGGCATTTGCCCAAATAAATCCAGAAATTCACCACTGGAATTCACACTCTGAGCAATAATTTGTGAGATGAGGCTGAAGATCACAGTGGTCCACAAGATCAGTTATTTTAATTGGATTTGAGGGGGGGAGGGGGGGGGGGGGCGGAAAGCCCAATAAGCCTAAAGGACGAGTAACCTCATGTCCTCAAAATCGCTACACCTGTGGAATAAAACCATGTTAATAAGAGAAATTTCCCAAACCTTCCACATTTCTTTGAGGAGTAATTTCTACCAGTTAATCCAAAAACTAGATACTTTCTTGTATCAGCATTACAAAACTACCCTCTGGAAGCATTACCCCAATTCTTCCTCTTTCTTTATTTTACAGACCAGCTAGTGTGAAGTTATTTGAGAACTATTGTATTTTTATTTTTTTTTTGTAAGCACAGCTTTTCTGTCTCTTGATAACATTTACAGCTTTCCTGTGTTGCTATTCAATGATTCAAACAGTGAAATACAGTTCTCTTCTGGGGAGAAGGAAGGTGGATAGGTTTTTTGGGCCAACTACTCCAAAAACTTCTGGAAAGTTAAAATTCCTTCATAGCATGCAATTTCTATTCTAGAAGATCTACTTAAGAAGAGTGTAGCATCTGGCATTTAAATATTGATTGGGGACAAGTATCTATAAAAAAAAATAAAATCAGAACTTGATGGTCTTTCAGTTCTGCTTAACCATAAACCTTTTCCTTAAAAAACAGACAACAAGAAGCACAAACAACACCCAGAATATCCCCACATTATGAGACAAAGGATATGGAACTTATTTATGGATAAACTCTGGTTTACCTTTTTATTAGCAATTACAGATCCTCAAGATTTACAATGTCAGTTCCTTCAGGTTCTGCTTATCATCACAGACAGGTAACTTGGACACTCAACTCTGCTGGAGTGTGCTGGGTGAGGACAGCAGGATATTCATCTCCTCATCTGAAATGGAGTGGATTAATTTTATTTATTAAGTCCCAAAACACATCAATATAAATACATCTAACTAGTTATTTGGGGTTCTTGACCAAACCTTCTACACAGATTCCCCTCCTCTTCCCCTCTTCTCCCCTCTCCCAGCCCGAAACAGAAGAATTTCAGTATGGGAATACTATGATATGTCTGATGGGAGCTGTAAGTTCCAGCTGGATTGAAAAAGAAATCCTAAAATTTCACAAAACTGAAATTAGACCATTGAAATGGGAAGTTCCCCAATAATTGTGAGAAGCCAGCTGAGGAACATAATCACACCAATGTGGCTACATACATTCTCCTTTATTCTTCACAAAATGGCAGCTTTTATACAGTTTAATATTGTTTACAGTGCAAAGCATCCCCTCACTGGCATATAGCATACAAGAACGTAATTAAACATTGTTTACTTTCACACTTAAGGTGGCTAAAGTGCTCAAACTAACACATATACCAATCCCCTCATAAATAAACTACTATCTTTTCCACATACCTTAACATAATTTCTAACTGCACCACAGGTCCAGGCCTGCACTCAGGGCCTAGGCTGACAGGCTCCAGGCCTGCTGACCCAGGCTGGGTTGCCCAACCTAATTCAGGAGTAGATCATGCCCCTGCTCCCTAAGAAATTCTGCTACAGACCATCACTGTTAAAACACCACTAAGGTCAACAATAAATTGAACTAGATTCTTCTGAAAAATTTTAAGACCAGGACTGAAGTGTATGCGCAGAGCAAAATTTTTCTTTCAGGGCTCAGTGATGAGCCCTGCATTGTCTTACTCCAGTGTATAGAAGGCTTGCACATTTCATTGAATTCCACAAAAACATTAAGAGCTGTAATGTTGGTGTTGATAAAAACACAGAGAATAAAGTAATGGGAAATCAATACTATGTTTCTGCAAAAATAGAATAATCCAAATTCAAAATTCTTCGGCAGGTAAAAATATATTTGATCTGATTAAAACTGGCAAGTTTATGTTCAGGTAAGTTGGATGGGAGGTTTAGGTATTTTTAAAAACAATTTTCTGTGTTCTCAGTTTTGAGAATACAAGTGCCAACATACAAGTGCAAGTATTTCTAAAACAAAGGTGATATTTAATTTTACACAAGACATTAAAAGAATCACAGAATTTAGACATCCCTTTAGAATCATGGAATGGTTTGGATTGGAAGGGACCTTAACACTTATGCCATTCCACCCCCTGTCATGGGCAGGGACGCCTTTCACTGTCCCAGGCTGCTCCAAGCCCCATCCAACCTGGAATTGGACACTCCCAGGGATGGAGCAGCCACAGCTTCTCTGGGCACCCTGTGCCAGGGCCTCACCACCCTCACAGGAAATAATTTCTTCCCAATATCTGACCTAATTTCTCCTCTTTCCTTTTGAACCCAGTGTCACAGAAGTTCATCTGCAGTTTAGCACATCATGTGCCTGTGCTTTAGTGTGGTGATTTGTTTTTCTTAAATGATCCTGTTCACTCTGTTCACTAGTAAGTTGTAACCTCCCTAAATTGCCAGTCATTGTAACCGTGTCAATCACCTTATCCTCGATGACCCAACCCCTCCTCTCCTCCCCTATCAACATCCCATTGGTCCAAGCCTTGGACCAGCCCCT
>VZUI01069860.1:0-39655 GCA_013401135.1 Cettia cetti
GGGCGGCGGGCGGAGTGCGGGTCCGCGCCGTCCCCATCCCCATCGTGCCCGACCCGCCGGCGGCGGCGCCCCCCGCCGCCGTCCCACGCAACCCCCGGCGCTCCCATCCTCGGGCGCGGGCTGCCCGCACCTGAGCGGCCGAAGGCAGAGAGAGCCGGCTCCATCCCCCGCCGCCGCCCCGAGACAGGGACCCGGAGCGCGGAGCGGGAGCACCCGCCGCCGCCGCGCTGCTGCTGCCGCCGCTTCTGCTGCTGCCGCTGCGGAGGCGCCCGACTGCACATGTGCGGCGGCTGCGCGGGCCTGGCGGGAGGGGGCAGGGGCGGGGGGAGGCGGCGGGACACCGACATCGGCAGCCCGGGAACAGGGGAGGGAAGCAAGGAGGGAGGAGAGGGCACCGGCAGGGACCGCCTTCCCACCCCCTCCGCGCTCCGGGGGAGGGGGTGCAGGGACAAGAGGCGGCAGGAGAAGAGGGTCTCCCCCAGCGGGCTGTCACTTCCCAGCGCGCCTCTGACCCAGCCAGCCCGCCGGGCTCCCGGCCGGCCGCCCCCGCGCGCCGCGGCCCCGCACACCTGCCCAGCGCCGCTGCCGCCGAGGGGCTGCCCGCGGGAACGGGGGCGATGCGGGTAAACGAGCGGGGACGAGCGAGCGCAGCGGTCCCCCCGCCTCCCACGGACCCTGCACGCACGACCCCGCTACTCTTCCCCCGTCTCTTATTTTTTTCTTTTTTTTTTTAATAAAATAAATAAAAAAAAAATTGAAACTTACACTTTTGTGCGTCCCCCTGACGCTGCGCGCTGACGTCACGGGCGCGGCGCGCCTCGCACGGGCACACGCGGAGCGGCCAAGCCAACCCGCCCGCCCGCCGCTCCAAGGCGCGGAGGGAGCCGGGGATGGAGCATGCGCGGGATTTTCGCGCCTTCTTCCGACTCCCCGCCCGCCCCGCGGTGCCGAGCGCTGCCTGCGGGCGCGGCCGCGCTGCCGGCGCGGAGCGGGACCCGGCGGGGCAGGGCCGTGCGGTTTCGTTGCCACAACATCCTGCTGCCGGTGCTTCCTCATCGCGTTTTGTTCGGCCGTTACTTGAGCAAAGTTTCGCTTGCAGCGATCATTGCTAAAATTAGGGACTTTGTGGTAATCCAAGCGAGTTTTCCTTCGGGCGGTTGCAGCTCTTAACCTTGCGCCCAAAACTAAAGCACCTCGGGGCTGTGCAGCCTCTGCGTGCAGTGACTACAGCAGGAACAGAGCATGTTAGCGAGGGTTGTGTGATGTAATTATATCATTGTTCTGTAAATTTGGGGGGTGGGAAAGGCAACCAAAACCTGCAGCGTTGCTGGGGGGCTACAAAGGCAGAGCCGTTACAGTGGAAACTGCAGGGGAGCAAGGAAAGCGCAAAGAGTCGTGTTGCTCACAGAGGTAGATGCAAGGCTGTTTGATGGGGAGGAAGCTATACACAGTTCTGCACGCAAGACCAAGCCTGCACGGTACAAGGTTGCTCATAACGCAATGAAGACGGGAGCAGGAAGTAAAAGGCTCGTTCTTTCTCTAAAATCATGCTGCTTCCTGTGGAAGAAGACTAGTTGGGAATAGAACACACGACCACAGGGCCACTACATTGCAGCAGCAGAAAAATCCAGCAGAGAGAATGCTGAAGAAGATGCATTTCACGAGTCGATGAGATTTACATTCACCTCTTTTTTTTTTTTAAATTGTTGAATTGTTGTGCTTTGCAATAATAATGAAACACTGCATTCATTTTCCTGATAAATAGCAATCTTTGGAATTTGTAATTAACAATACCTCCTCACCCCACGTTCTGCTCTAGGGTTATTACCCCATTTCTTCATTCCTCTTGATTAAGCTTGGCAGCAGTGGACATCCAAGAAATAAGGTGATAATGCAAATGTGTTTGTAACTTAATAACTTTTCAGAAAGCAGCAAAAACTTTCACACACAAAACCCATAAGCCAGCTGCAGAAAAAAATGCTTCCTGAAAGACATCTCCAGTTGATAGTGCTGCTCTCCACCCTCCAGGTCATATATACTGTGCCTGAGGGTTCAAACCGTCTATGTATCTCATGTCCCTACCCACCCACCTCTCACTCTTTTGTTTTACATTAATTCTTGTAGGAAAAACACTTCCCAGACAACAGAACAAGCACAAACAAGAAGGAGTGTCCTAGTTTGCTAGAATTTATTTCGATACATACTAACTGCCCAAACACGCCCAACTCTTGGGTAGTGGTTTTTTTTGGTTGTTTGGTTTTTTTTTCCTTTAGCCAAGGGTTGTTCACAACTTGTTTGAAGTATTTGTACCTGGAAAAACTTTCAACACTTCTCTAATCTCTGAGCACACCTTTTTCAGGTATTTTGGAGCTTTAGGATTTTGTTTGTGTTCATAGTGGTAGAAGACTATTCCACTTCAGTTTTCTGGGGAGTGCCTCTCCTTTTTAAGGGTGCAGGAAAATAACTTCAAACAGCATCAGCACGGCAGGACTGCATGACAGACACAAGGAAATTGTCTCATGAGGTCATGTAGTCTATAGGCAGACAGCTTCAACAGATGCCAGAGGAAATGCACATTAACAGGGAGCCATGCAATCTGAACACTCTGATCTGTGCAAACTCATGACTTAATTAAAGACGTAATGCCACCTGACCACCTTGTCAGCATCTGGCCTCATCAGGAGGTACCATCTCCCAATTCTCAAATTTCTACTCTATTTTAGGAAATAAAAAATACAGCTTGGTACCATAACTTTGAAAATTTTACTACTCTGTGATCTAGGTTTTGTCCCACAAGGCAGGATCAATTATCCCTAAGTCACTCTTGTCACACCATTGTCCTGTGTGTTGTCTCCAGCAAGCAGGAGGCTTTCCTAGTCCTACTGTCCTAGAAGTGTCAGTAAGTCCAACCCAGCAGTGATAATTATTCAACAGAGGCAGTGGGAGAATCCAAGGAGCAAATCTCCTGGGCTACTGAGTGAAGTTGATAGAAGCATGTCTTTCCCTCCTGCCTTTAGAGGTTAAGTGGGCTACACATCTCCAAGCCGTAAAGGCATCTCACTGTTCTTCCTTCTCCCTGCAGCAATTGTGTTGGCTCTCTCCTTGTCATGTCATCAACACTGGATCTCTGATACTTTATTGCTTCTTACAAGCTATTGCATTTCCCACAAAATAGTAATGCTGTTAGTGTGGCTTGCCTTTTGTCATTCAGGGATCCCGTTTCCTCCACCTTTGGCACTGCCCACATACTGGAACACTGCCAGGACTGGTTACAGAGCAGAACTATGGATTCCTTGCCTAGAGGAACCCCAGGAGTGCTTTTTGTGGTTAGATTGTTCCTGGGTTTGTTCCAACAGGCAAGACCACACTAGATTTCTCACCCCCTCTATCAAGCATCATCGTACAGCAATGTTCTATCATAGAAGGCACCCCTACATCTTTCTGCCTGCAAAGCTGAGGATGTCCAATCATAAAAAAAGTGAGGTACAAGGCTTTGTGAGGGTGCTTTTCTTCATATTTGATAATTAGAGGAAGTATAAATTCTTACAGTTGTTAAAAAGCTATGTAGTGTCATGGATTTTGTCCACCATCACCACGTTCTCAAGCCATTCTAGACCTACATCAGTCACAGATTCAGGAAACCACCTCACAGCTTCCACAAATACCTTCTTACTGACAAACTGAAGCCACCTGCTCTGTATGGGATAAGCCACAAGTAGAGTGGTTGTGGGTCCATACATACCAGTCTGACCCCAGGGCCAGGGAAATGGCTCACAAAGCACAACCCACACTACCAGCTTTTAAACTAGTTTGGTTCCTTTATCTTCACAGAATTAGCAAGGATAGCAATTAAGGGGTAATACACAAGAACTCAAATCTTCAGAAAGCCATGCCAAACAAGCACAGTTAAATCTACCTACAAAATAAATCAACCAAACCCACTCCCCAAAAAAACCCGAATCTCAACCCCAAAATAGGTTAGCTGAATGAGTTGCAAGTCAAGCACTTTCCTTTTCACTCCCTTAAGTTCAGCTTGACCACAGGAATATCCTCTCATGACTTAATGAGGTTTCTGCTCTGTATCAGCTTTTTTGTATTCAAATGATGCTGATCATTAGTTAATGAATGAGATAGAACTACTGTCCAACAAGATGGAACAAGAATTTCCAGAAAAATACCTTTTGTTTTTCAAGAAACCTTCAAGAAATCAGTAGATTTTCCTTTCAGGGCTTCTGGAACTCAAGCTTTAATTTTATCTGCTTGACACAGAAAGAGAATATTCACAGTACAAGCATAAGGTTTCTAAAAAGCTGCAATTGTATCTACGTGAGCTGGTTATGCAATATTCTCCCCAGTTTCTATACAGGAACGAGTGATCATTCGGGAATAAGGTCTGTTGTTTCTGTCCTAAGATTGTACCATGAGACTACCCCATTTGGAAATATGCATGGAGCCATTATTTGCATTTCAGGAAACATTTACAGTATCTCAATATACCTCCAGATTTCTATGTGGCAATCTCAAATGTCTGATTGTAAACAAACTTACCATATGTCTGTTAAGATTACTAATTTGCACTTACATGTAATATTGAACCAGGCAATCCAAGTATGTGTCAACAAAGAGGCACAGGACACTGGTACTCACACAAGGCTATTTCTCTTCTTCCAGTTCTCCTAAAGCCTAGCCAAGTTTTCCTGGTTTTGGCCAGAACACAGCTGTTTTCACAGTAGGCATGAGGGGGGGGGAACCTGGAGCGGTGTGGGTATGTGTACCTTGTTATTCTATACCATCCTACCTCATTGCCAAAGGCAGGGAAAAGGGGCTCCCTCTCTTATTCAGGAAGAAAGGTGGTCCCTTTGTCTGTAGTGGGATGGAGCACTGTTGTTATCTGGGGGTCCTCTTTCTACACTTTTGTTACTAACATTGTTGCTGTTACTGTTTGTTTTCTTATCTCATTGCTGTTTCCAGTAAATGGTGCTTATCTCAACCCACAATCTGCCTTTTGTGCTTCCAACTGGGGGTAGAGGGGAAACAACTGACACCGTGGTTTTGGTGAGAGCACTAAATTGGGGAATACCATTCCTAAACCATGACAAAGTTTATTTGGGAGAGAACTAAGAGAGAAGAGGCAACCAGTAAGGTACCTAGATGCTTGCTTTCCTTTTTTGAACATGATACCAAAAGAGCTTTTCACCCAAATCTTTTAACAGATATTCAATAAAATATTTTCTTTTACGAGACACAAGCCATCAGTATTTCCTAGTCTCTTTGCTAACTTTTAAAGTGTTTTCTAGATAACTACAACTACCCACAGAGATTTATTTAGATTACTCATCACAGGTGCAATATGTCATATAATTGCTTCAAGGGCTAATTAAGTGACATGATGGAAGCCATACCGACCTTTATACTATGACCTGTCATACATTTTCCCCCCTGAAACAGGTGGCAAACTACATGTGAAATATGCATCTTTCAAAGCCAAAATGAAGCATTCAGGAGACATGCTTGTATTTCATTCCCAAACAATGAACTTGGTCAGTGGATAGAGTGGATAAGACAGTTAAGAAACAAATTATTTCAGTGAGGTACCTGGAAAAGAGTAAAAGGTCTGAACTAGTAGGCTGTTAAATGGAAGTATAAAACTTGAACTGCTCCTCTATTTTGAATAAAAGATATTGAAATGCAACAAATCAGTTATGAGTTTCTTTTCTGTTATAGATTCATTTTATTAAAAAAAATATTATTTATAGGGCAGCTTTTTGTTCTGCATTTGTCTGTTTTGTGACAACTTTTGAAACCATTTCAGGGGAGATGGAATTGCCATACATTCCTCCAATCTTTATGAAGCATTAGTGCCAGGAGGGAAAGCCCCAAATCCAGTGCGCAAGAACTCATATATGATGATCTCTACCCTGTCCCACCAGCACATACACACTCCAGACTAATCCAAGTTTCACTTGGAGAAGCCCAGCAGACATCAGAGAAAACACAGAAGAAACTGAGGTTGCTATGGGAGAAAGAGGTATAGAGCAGAAAAATCCATCCAAAGCTTTGTTTTGCTACTTGGAGGACAATTTTAATTTTAATTGGCAATTTAAACCCCGTAACATGCATTTTTCTAACCGTTTTGTGGGTATCAATGTTATTTCAGATGACACTGCAATACTGACCTGAAGTGTTAATGTATCTTAAATAGTATTGGTTTTAGCAGATAAACCTCAAGATGATTGTTAAATGCTTTGTCACAGAGTAGACTATAGCCTACAAGTAAGCTTTCTCTATGACACTTAAAGAATGGGCTTTTACAAGACCTATCTCACTACATACAACGTTTTAAATAAAAACCACATTTAAGATCACATTCAAAACACTGTTTTCTAGAGTATCATGGTATTTTTAAAAGACTAACAATTTATTCAATGTAAATGTAACTGAAAAAGTCATGGGGTTGCAAATACACATCCAGTCTGCTGTTTCTAGTTTTCTGTAAGTTAATTTACCTAAAATAATTTCAAATTTAGAATAGTGTCAACTAAGATCCAACCTCCAAGGTTACAGAAGTGCTATTTTTCACATCTAATTGAAATTACATTTCCCAGTTTTACTACATTTCTTTTTGATTTAAAAGAAAACACCCCTGTAAACTATTACTGTAGCAGCAGTTAGCAACAAGAGTGGGTAACAACTATCAGTCTGCAAACATAAGTTATGCCCTTTCTTACTATCAATTTTTAATCAAATATGTAAATAAATACAAGAGCTAACACAAAATATACCACTATAGGAAAATATGCTGCAATTTGGAATAAAATATCACGCAGTACTGGCTGCATGATTTGGAATATGTAATGAAATGCTTGGAACTAATGCTAAACAGTTAAACCTTTTCTTTGAGTAGAAGATCACTCTTTTATTCACCATTAGAGATTTGTTTTGTAATTAATTTTATACTGCTATATTAAAATCTTAAATGTGAAAATGACTCAAGTCATTTAGTGAAAGAAGATACCATAGGCACCATAATATATGTATAGATATATATATCTTTTTTCCATTTTGAACAAAATCTGGTGATGAACCAGCATTAACAGGATGAAAATTAAAAGGCACATTCAGGCAAAAAAAAAAATCAACATAGTTTGCATGATGCTATATTTTAAAAAAATAATTTATGCTGTGAGTAACAGATTGGCTAAGAAACAAATATTCTAGCAGATTCCAATCTGTCTGAGTGAAAGTAAATTCTGTAAAAGGTGTGCAATTCAAATGACACAATTATTTTTTAGTATTGATTTTGTTTTGTTTTAAGGTCAGTATAAGGCTTATAACCAAGTGCTTCTTAAGAACACTGACTACTCAACAGGTCTTGTTTTCTGAGTGCATAGAAATACAATGAGCAGTGAAGATGTTTTCTTTGCAAAAGGACATATTCTTCTATTTGTGCAAATCTTGATCAAGTACTTGAGCGTCTTTCAGGTCTCGGAACACATTTCATAATTGCAGCTCTCCACAGGGCAGGGGCAAGTAAAAGGCTAAGAGTAGTCACACTCAGAATAAGAAGATAGACCTGCAAAAGGAAAAGAAAAGCCATTACTTCTCTTGGTTACATAGTAGCACAAAGAAGAATCTAGAAGTCTCATGGATTTGACAAAGAAGTCCCAAGGAACTTTGCATATTGCTACAAAAGTAAACAAATGCATGCTCAAATCTTCTATGTATGAAGATTTGAGCATGCATTTGTTTGCTTCTATGTATGAAGATGTGTATATACATATATATATATGTATGCATGAAGATACAATTGCAAAAACATTACGAGCTTATAGGAAAACAATTGTTTCTATGCAAAGTGATCAAATTTGAAAATTCAGTGTTTGTTAAAAAGTCAAAGGTCAATTATCATTTTATTTAAAAAAAAATAAAACAAAAATCCCCAAACAAATCAACCAAACCAAAAAGAACCCCAACCAATCAAACAAATAAAAAAAACCCCAAAAACCACCACTCTATTCTGGTTTAATGATATAATGGCAAAGTTCATTGCTAGTTCACTTATCAACAGAAAAAAGCATACAAAAATCCCTTTAAGTCATACTGTACATCTACTGTAAAAAATTATCCTAACTAGGATAGATCCTAACATAGTCTGAATAAGTCTTACAAAACAGTGGCAGGAAGTAGTTTTGAGGTCTCAAGCAAAAGAATGAATTTAGAAAATTTCAGAGGCATACAAACCTATACAGTAGATAATCATGTGAGAGCAGAAAAAAATGAAAGCCTAAAAGCCTCCAAACTCAGTGGGTGGGCTCCTAAACTGGTTGTGTGATCACATACAGATATCTTGAAACTCTATGCAAACATGCAATATTTGTAACTTAATTACATGAAGGAGTGAACATGAAAGTGAATCACCTTTACCTACAAGTGAACAGCATTGTGTAAGTTTTTCACATGCGCTTTATTTGGAATTGGTTCCAACATTATGCAGTCCACTTGCTCAAATAATGAAAACCTCCAAAAAGCAGGAGAGCACTTTTTGTGAGCAGAAGCACAGAGGATAAAGCAGCTAGTACTAGAAAGTGAGGTCAGTTGTTGTATCTTTATAGCCATAATTTACTTAATTTCATAAATAAGACTTCATCTTCCAAAAAAAAGTAACATTCTCAGAGTATAAAAACTAAGTTTAAGACTTCATTCCTGGGGGACTTTTTTCATGACTACCGAAAACATTGGTTGTTTCTTCTGTGAAGGATTTAAAACAAACAAGCTTTACAGGTTAAAGTGATTACAAGTTTATTTGCTTGTTTACATGTTAAGGCAATTTTCACAATATCTGCTCTCTAGCTCTTATTTACTGGTATTTCCTTCTTCAAATCCTATATTCTCTCTGTATTGTACACTCCTATACCTTTTTCAATAGCTGTATCAAGATTTTAAAAGCAAAGGCTTCTCAATCTTTGTGACTTGGGTGCCAACTCACTGTTCACATAATTAAGTTGTGAGAGAAGTTAAGGTAAAACATTTATAACTAAGCTATTTAAAATATTAAAGTACATTATGAAACAAGTAAAAACTAGCACTAAGAACCCTGTCAAGGACATACAAGTATCCATTTGTATGGGCTGATTCTACATTTTTACAGTTGAGAGGTGCCACAAAATTGGAGTGTATTGGTATTTCAGATATTGGGATTTTGTATTACAGTGTAAGTTATTCAGGTGCAAAAAATAAAGTTGATAACCACAGAACAGCTTACCTCCCGAGATATGATCCCTGCTCTGCGTGCTCTACTTCCCAGAACAAAAGAGAATTCACTGACTTGAGCCAGTCCTGCTGAGACAATCCACTTGATATATTGGCTGGTCTTTGGAAGAATTAAAGAAAGGACAAGCACTGCCAAAACAAACTTTAAAAACAGGTTTTTTGAGTTATTGTGGGTTTATTTTGTTTGTTTGTTTAAATAAAGAAGTGCAATAAGTAAGATATCTTATCTCTGTAAGATATATAGCATCAAATAGAATAACTTTAGACATAAAATAATGGACTTCCAAGTGTGTCTTCTGCATTAACGTTAAAAGAGACGAATGTACATTGCATAGTAAAAAGTAGCATCTTCTTAACTATAATAAAACAGTTGATAACTGCCACAAATCCCAAGCTAGAGAAACAGATGCTTTGCCATGTGCAACTTACTTTTAATATTAAGTAATTTCCTTTTTAAATACCTGAAGAATATTGTATCAAACTGTATCCTAATCAGTGAGATTCCTCCAAATACATATTTACAGTAAGATTCTCTGTTACATCAAACATTCAGTTTTTGCTTAGAATTTTCTTTAGGGCATGCATGCAGCATGAAGATTACTTTTATTATTGAAGATTACAATATTTTTAAAAATCATTAATAAAGTACCTTCATTATGACGACAGACAATGTAAGGAATAGCAAGACTGTGAGTTCATATATTACAAACGTGGGAAAAACATGAAGTCCTAGAAGGCAAGAAAACAACATTGCACAGTTTGAGGTCAGTATCTTACTACGGTAATTTTCTGGGTTAATAATATATTTAATTGAAGAATGTATTCTCAAAACCAATCAAACAAAAAGCCCTAACTTACCTACCAACCACTTGATCACTAAAGTCCTAACTACCTACTTGATCACTTAAGCATTTCCCACAATATCCAGCATTTTTATCCTTTGGGAGGTTTAGCAAAGGCAATATTCCCAACTGAATTAAGTTGCATATGACTGATGCTCAAGTGCTTTAATTTCTAAAGCCTTCTGTCTTCCACACCAATCAACAATACAAAATCTGAACTGAAACACACATCTAATGAAAACTATTAAAATCCTGCAAGAAAATAATTCTAATGTTATGCACAGTCATTGTAATATTTTGTTGGTCATTTAACTTTTGCTTTATGATATGGTAATGGACAATCACAGTGGGAGGAACATGATACTCAGTATTTGCATAACTACAGCTACAACAGAAATCCAAACTGTTTGCATTCTATGACCATCACTTCCAAACACTGAAAGTCACCTGAACTTGAAAAGTCATTTAGCTTGGAATCAGGTAAGGCCAAAACCCCTGAGAATGGTCTAACAATTAAGGAATTATAGAAAAACTCATTGCTATGATGTTGATAGGGTTTCTTTTTTTGTTGGAGTGGATTGTCTTTGGGGTTTTTTGCAATATTTGATCTTTTAAACTTGGTAATTATATAAAGAAAGTAACAAAAACCACAAAGAACTCAAAAACATAAAACTAAATCCTGCAAATATTAAACATAATAAGAAGAAATATTTGTTGGAGAAGTCCTAGAGTCACCGAATAATCTTACAACTAAGTCCATTTTTATCTCCTGAAGTATTAGGAACTTGTGCAGGCAAACATAACCTGTATCTTCGGAAGCTCATTCCTTTTTCATAAAAGCTTCTAAAAAGTGTAATCAAAATAATGATGGTGTTCCCGACAATTTGTAATAGTTGGCATTCCTCCAACCCAGTTATTTCTGATGAAGAACAAGAATTTAGCTTTCTAAAGCATAAAGCATGTAAATAACTTCTTATTTTAATGTGGGACAAGGTTCCACTAATTTTCCTTCCCTATAATGCTGCAGATCCAGGTGAGCTGTAGAGAAGCAAGAGTTGTCATCTCGTCCAGACTTACAGTCCCTTCACAGGGTTTTGTCTGTATGCCCATTCAATTGCCAATGGAAACCTTCTTCAATTACATCAGAGATCTTTACACAAGTGCCACCCAGTCAGCATGCACACACCCTGTTTTATTTCTTAATTTCCTTCCAACTATTAAAGCACAAATGCAAAAGACTATCAAAGTAAGAAGAGAGACAGCAGAGTAAGAGATGTAAACCACATCAAAAAAAGAAATCCACACATATGCACAGATGCATGTGGAAGGGCAAGTAGCTTCTGTTTTCACTGTTTATCACATGCACAGTGCTCCTTCACCTTTAGGCCGACCTCAGAATATACATGAAAATCAATCAGAGAAATAGAGCCCGTAGCAATGCCATATTTGATAAGAGGGACAATTCTGCCAGATCTAGAACTGAAGGTTTTCAAGGGAGGCTATAAATAAAGCCTAGTGCTCTCATCACTACTGGTGGCACTACGTGTTCAGTTCTGGAGCACACAGGCAGTCTGAAGTCCATTTGAACAGCTGCCCGGCGTTGAGATTATTGCCATATTCCAAAGAGCTGAAGCACAAACTACAGCAGATTTCTATACCAACCCTTTGAAAGAGAGTGCAAGGTGAAAACAAGCCTAAACCTGTCACATACACTGTTCTGAGCAGACAAATCAACATCCTAGAAACCACACATTTTTTTGAAAGAAATAAATCCCATCATAAAATGTTTTTATGGTCACTACAGACCTTTGCCCCACTCCTAGATGAAAATCCAGGATACAGCCAGAAGTGCTCACAGACTCCTATACAAGCACATGGCACCTTCCTGATAATACAAACACCATCATAAAGATTGATTTCATAGGCATAGAATTCTATTGTCAGTTCTGAGGCATGCATAGAAGATGCATGAATACGGCCAATTATTGCAATAGTTTTGATCAGACTTCTACGAAGCTCAGGAGTAATTTTGAAGTCATTCTCTAACATGGGAAAAACACTTCAAATAACTCAAAAATGTCAGCAGTGTCGTCTGCACATGTCACATCGGTGAGCAGTCAACAGCCAGGAAACACTTAAGTACAGTTGTACAGAGCTGACCACAAGCTACCAGACTTCAGCTCTAAGCAGTGTTCACAAAGAGCTGGAACAGAAGCCTTGGAAGTGCATCACTGTCAAGCCAAAAAGTACAGTTTATTCACAGAAGTTGGTACGCATTCCATGGACAATTACAGGCAAGACTTTGCACAATCTTTTTAAAAGTACTTTTTTTTTTTTTTTTTTTAAACAAGTAAACTCCTTTTTTCCTTGATTAAACAGATTCTACCAATCTGCTGGATAGCTTCTAAACTGCATGTGAAGAGCCAAATGTCTTGACCACATCCTGGTTAGATCCAACATCAAAAAAAAAAGCAATCTTGGAGATCCTTGATGGCAAACAAGAGTACAAAAATTAGAACTCTGTGGGCCAAACTGGAGCCAGTAGAATTAATTCTGACACATCCTCAAGACAGGACACCACTTAGAAAAATCACATTAGCTATGCATTGAGATGCTGTGTCTACTAAGAGTTGTAATGAATCCAAGATCATAGCCAGCCAATGCACTAAATGCTACAGTCCTGGCTAGATCATTAATCAGCAGAGGGCAAAGCCAGTCTTCTTAATCTTCCTGCAAAGGGGCAAGTCCTTTAGATTCTATTGTCAGTTCTGAGAGCATGAAACCTCCAAGTTTCATTGTGCTCCATGCAGAAAAACAAAGAAGTAGAGCTGAATGGACAAGGAGAAGGCAATGCATGCCACCTAACAAATTCCAGTTGGGATCTTCCTTTGATAGTCTCAGATTCAACAGAAATGCCAAGAGGCTCATTGGATAATCCTTGTGTGCATGTTTGTTCTGGACAGTGGTGGTGTTGGCAGTGCCAGCATCACCCGTCTTCTGAAGAAAAAGACTGAGCTGTTATAGGGTTTCCAGCATCTTGCATTCAAGGTCCAACGCGGACCACAGGAATTACCCAGAAGGAAAATATGAAACCTGGCAGGTGGGTATATCTCTACAGCACACTGAGATCACACAACTTGTCAGTCAGTGGGAGTAATCTGCTACCTCACCAGTGGCAGAGAGGGTCCTGATGCCCAGTTTCAAACTCTATACTCCACATGTAGACTAAAACAAAAATGGAGATTTTTTTTAAAACAGTTAAACAGTCTATGCAAACATACCTACCCCATCTTTCCAAAAAAGTAATCAAAACAAAATCAAATGATGTATGAGCAAAGATCTGTGTACTACGTACAAAAACCAAATGAGAAAGAAAGTGCCCAAAATGTGGCTCTAAGGGATTGGTCAAGATGTTCTCTCAAAATTACCAGTAAGGACAGAGACTAACAGAAACTCTCCAACTTCAGCAGGTGGCACAAAGAGTGCCAGGAACCTTGAAGAACACCCAGAGGCCTGAATGACTGCACAGATAGAGAGTAACTCAAAGTGCAGCTGTTAATGCCTAACTGCAAGGGTGCATTATTCCCATAAATGCACCCAAGCGCAAATTCGAAAGCAGTGCCATTGCACAGGTCAAGCTAAGGGCAGGTCCACTGCTACAGACATTACATGAACAAGTACTGTTCAGCTCAGCTTCTAGGCACCAGAAGGATTTCTGCAGTAAGAACAGAAAAGCAGGCATTTAAGACAAGCAAAATGGGAATGAACTTTTACAAATTACATACTTACAGTCACTTTTCACTTAATTTAATTTTTTACATTTGTGCCTTTATTCTAAAGGGGCCAGAAATTATACCACTGCAGTGGTGTTCCTCAGGATCTCAAGTGTTTCTGCTCACTGTAAGGTGCTTGCTGCATATAGTAACAAACAAACCTTCTCTTTAGGCAGGGAAGAAGAATCTTTCCCTGTGGCTTTTACATAATTTCACACAGTAAATCTCTATATATTTATATATACATATAATTTGCATGTATACATATGTAAGTAGAGAGCAAGCAAGGAGTCTTTAAAAATAAATCTAGTAAGAAGAAAAATTAAGGAATACTTTTTGCTCTACTCAAGTTTTCTTTGCAATATCACATCACTCCTTTTAAAACATACCTCCTTGCCACCCCACAGAATTTCCTGTTAAGCACAAAATCAATCACACCAATTTGTTAGGCAATTTTATTTTCTTCCTTTCTTGCAATTAAATGGCAACATTTGTTTAAAAGGCTTTTTTTTTTTTTTTTTAATTCTGTAACAGAATGACTAAAATAATGTCCTTAGAGTGCAATGTAGGCTGTATGGAGTGCTGCTAGGATGCCAACTGAGGTCTTGCTATTTTCTTGTACTCTGGCAAAGTCTTACCTCTAGTCTTAATTTCTGCAGCCACAAGAGTGTAGGACAGTATTTTTGCTCAGTCCTTGTAAAATTAACTTTGGGCTTATAATCATGTTTTGTATCCCTGATAACACTATCCACTCCATCAACATCTTTACTGAAACACATAAACAACTTACATCTGTGAACATTTAGCAATTACTCATCCAAGCTTGTCAGTTATACAGACCCAAGTTTCATCAGAGGTCAGCACTTTCCTCCCATTATTAAAAAATAAGTTATTCAAATAAACATATTTATTACTAAGTAATCTGACTCATCACCAGAAGCTATTATGGGCTGGATTAAAAGAAATAAAATAAAAACTGGCAAGCATAGCTATTTCATTTTTGTTTTGACAGCCACCAGTTTTAGTTTCTGTTATGAAACAATGAGTATCAAACAGGTATATAAGGAAAAAATATTAAAATTATGCTGATGATGGGACTTTACTGTTTTCTGAATAAATATATGGGGATAAAAAGAACAATAAAAAACATAAAATAACAGCAGAAGAAAAGCCACGGGTGGTGTTGAAAAAATCCAAGCCCAAACCCTAAGACTTTCTGAGTAAACATGGGTTGAAGGAGGTTGAATTGGTGACACATCCAAAGCCCCTCACAGACACTGCAATGTCCTCAACACAGGGACATGCATCTCCTGTACAGCCCACAGGGAGAGGCCAGTGCTTTCACAGTGCCTGTCTCCTCACCCACTGTAGCTGAGCACCTCAGTCCTGTGTTCCAGTTTCCCTTAGACGAAGTGTATTGGGCATGCACAGATAGCTAGAGAATACAGCAGTTCAAAAGGAAGTTACTGATCTACTGTAAGTATCCTGAGTTAACTCCTTTGGATATCAAGCATAATGAGTTACTCTCTTGTCTTATATCTCAATGCTGTATTTCAGCTGGCATTCAAGTAGTGTCTGAGATGCATCTTCTTTCAATTATTTTTCCCTGCATTAAGAGCATACAGATCACACCCTCCTAACTATATTTCTAAAGAAACAAGCTACGAAAATTATGATATTATGACATTCTGCTTCTATAGAAAACCAAGTCACAAAAATCTGAAATCTACTCTATCAATTGACTCAAAATAGTACAGTTTTAGTATAAATTATAAATACAGCTGCTGGGTAAACAAAAGAACATTCAAAAAAACCCCAACAAATCAACAACCAAACCAAGGCCTTTTTATCTTAAAATATTCAGTTACATGTTTTAAGTAGGATGACTTCAGAATTAACATTGGAAAACTGACACTAAACCAAGACTTGGGAGTACAACATCAAAATGGTTTCTGAAACTGAATGTTACCTTTAAAAGTAGTAGCAAAGGCGAACCAATGCTGTGGACAATTAACAATACAGTATATTAACAAAATAAAATCTATCTCCTCTCCTCACATATAGACACCATTTTTTCTCCTCATCCACATTGTAAGAAGTGTTTTTATATATTATATACATTTTATATAGTATAGATTTAACATTATTTAGCATTACATACAAATATCAAATATTTTAAAGTAAGATTTCTTGGAAGTTACCTATAGATGCAAAGAAAATGATGGCAAGAAAGTCACGTATTGGTTCAATACAGCACATAATCTCCTCAGTAA
Organism: Cettia cetti; assembly: GCA_013401135.1. NCBI lineage: Eukaryota > Metazoa > Chordata > Aves > Passeriformes > Sylviidae > Cettia > Cettia cetti. Next base: position 16,159 of record VZUI01069860.1, read on the forward strand.
CCATGTGACCCTGAGAAGAGATCAGAGCTCCGGCTAAGAAGCATCCCAGCTCCATTGAAACATCCAACAGCTCTGTGATCTGTTAAGGAATAACAGAGAACCTACTGCTGAGTGACTTTATATACCATTTCACAGTGAAACTATAAAACTCTACATTATACCAAACGCAGGAAATTACTATGCCTTTATGCAAGTTCAACAACAAACAGAATTCAGTGTACATATTTCAATGTTCTGCACTGTTGTATTTATACACAAGATTCACAAATCTAGTTTCTCCCTTTATGTTACCTCCTTTCCCAAAAAAACAAAATAAATTTCTTAATCTACATTGCAATGCTTTGTGTGACGCTCAAGGACAGCATCTGATTTCACAACTGAGAGAGAGACTGTGACAGCTTTGGAGCTGGGATTACATAATACATTGAGGCTGTGAAATAAAGCAGCAAGAACCGGGTATTTTCCAGCTGTCAAATAAGAGGGAAAAAATTAAAATCTAAGCTTATATTTGAGAGAGGAGTCTCAATCTAGCAGAAGTTCCTGGCATAAATTCCATTTTATTATTGTAAATTTGGTTCAAATGTGCCTGTGTGCTTTACTGAATAGGGATTCATTTAAGTGTGCAAAGTAAACTGCTGAAATGAAGCACAATGACTGCTTGAAAGAATTCAGACTGCTTCATTCTTTTTTAATATTTTAATGCAGTACTAGAAGAAGAGATGAAACACATGTAAAGAGACTAAACAGAACACAAAGCAACCGCTTAAGGCAATGCTTGGAAAATAAAAAAAAAAAGCAAACTGCACTTCTAATGTATGGTATGGTATAAAGCATGTCTTAAAATAATTACTTCAAAATCACGAAGCTGCAGATGGTCATCTTGCTGAGAAAGGACAATGTTATTAATATTAACATTAACAGAACACTCAGAACCAATGATTTTTATTCTAATTTAAATTAAGCAAGAATACACTATAATACATTTATGAACACCATTCATCATATCTTGAATGGTGTTTCACTCTGATATTCAATAAAAACTTAGGCAACATGAAACTAATGGAGGAGTGCAAAAGACAAAATAAACAAGTCTCCACACTATGCATAAGATGCCACCTAAAAATAACCCCAAGACCTTTGTGTATTGAAGTAATAATACCTGAATGCTGATCACATAACTGCATTTGTGGTAATACTGTAATTTATTGTAGGATGTTTAAAGTAATGAATCGGTTCTATCAACTAATATAATTAGTTGCTGATCATGCAAAGCAAACAAGGTAATGCTATTCTCATTTTAAAACAAAAGGAATTTCAGTGCTTTTTAGAACATGTAAGAGGGAAGAAGGCAATATATACATGAAGGACTTCAAAATCATCAAGAGATTAATAAAATTAAGGAAACAGTTATAAGTAGGAAATGTTTAAGTTCTTCTCAATCATGCATTAGTTGTTTTAAAAGTCATGGCCTCTTGTGGATAATTAAGATCCAATATAGCCTATTCAAATAAAATTGGAATTATCTTTACTGCTCAGCTATAATCTCCCCATACTAAGTGCTATCAGCTGCAACAGAGCTCCACATCAAAAGTTCTATAGCTAATATTTTAAACATCCCCTTGGACAGGGAAGGACATAAAGGAAGAGATGCAGCATATCTTGTACCAGAATTGCATGATACTGCACTGTTGTGAGAATCACTCTTCAAGTAAGGAGCAATTTGAGTGTGAAAGAAACATGTTTATTCAGAAAGCATCAGACATAACTGGAGCAAACTGCATGTCTAACTGGGAATTTGGTCCCACAGCATAAAAACTGAATTACATTCCTTCAGTTTATGGCAAGCCAAGTATGAGCTCAAGAGCTTGGTAAAAAAATAGGCAAGTTTTACCATTTCTTGTCTAGTCTCTGAGTACTACACAACTTCAGCTCTACAAAATCCTCAGGTCACTCTACATATAGAAAAGTGAAAAGTGTATCAGAGAGCAAGAAAAGAACAAAAATTACATAATCTTCTTAACATTCTCTCTCCTCCTCCAATTTGTTCCTCAGATTTACAGAATCAACTAGGTTGGAAAAGACCTTTGAGATCATTGAGTATATCCTTTTATATGTAGCTTTATACAGATATTCCTTTTACATTTCCCATCTTGGTCACCAGTTGTCCCATAGCATTACCAACAAGTGGACACATTTCCTCAGCTAAAAGTGCAGTACCAGGGTTTTTTATGTACTATATATGTGTATGGGCACATGTGCACACACATACTGGAGAGGACTTGTTTTACTGGCAGGAAGGCATTCGCAGCAGAGGTTTTTACATAAGCAAAACCTGGAAAGTATTGAGCATTTAGTATTCCCTCTCTGCTTGCATCACTTCTAACGTTCAGCCTTTACCAAACAGGGCTTTAGCCATTACTAATCACCAGGCTTTGCACTGTTCTCTTCTCAACTCATATGTTACAGAAAGCTTTTTCAGTCAAAATGACACGAAAATTTTTGTTAATTCACATGTTTTTCTCACACCTTAGTTTTCAGTTGTATTCAAGGGTCCCATTTTACTCCAGTTCAGAAAGGATTGCTTTGCTTTCATTAGAATATTGGATTTTTATGTTCAAATGTTCTACCACATCAATAAATAAAGAAATAAGCATCACTGCTATAACATGTTCTGGGTGAATCCCAACCATCAGTTCAGCAGTTGTTTCGCTTATATTCTCTAATGAGAGAATTATTATGTCTATCTTATTGCTACTCTTTTAATCATCACGGAAGATTAATGAATATGGTAAGCCAGTAAAATTAAATAAAATTTTGGTGGAAATAAAGGTATTAGAATTTCAGGCTTTAGTAATTTAAATATGCTCAAGACTAAAGAGGTGAATTTTAGGCTTTTATTTCAAGAAAGTGAAGCTGTAATGGAAACTGAAACAATTTTAAGTGAACCTTGTAAAAACTCTTATCTCAATTGTATTTTATGAAATAATTAAAATATTTGAGATTACAGTTCATCCTTAATCTTCTTTTGATTGATAGAAAAGAGTTCTATATAAGCAGGTTATAAGACATTGAGAAGTACTTCAGACAAGCAAAGAATGATATTCTAGTATTAGTAATGATATCCATAAGACTCTGCAGAAAAACCTCGTACATTTTCATATGTAAAGTACTGCAATAACATCACTGTATTTTCTTTGCAGTCTATAAAGCAAACTGACAATTTGCCTCCTCTTGCTGCCACCATCCCAGGTCAATCATCAGGCAGTGAAACTAGAAGCCACTTTCCCCCCGTGTGTATGCAGAGTCCTATAAACATGTAAATGTAACTGCTGTTCTTCTTGTCAGGTCAGGTTTTGTATTTTTCCACTTCCCTTGTGACATTCCAGAATTTCAGTTTTAAAAAAAATGATAAAACTGGCTACTGTTCTTCTGCAGGTTTCCAATACAGCACTTAATTATCAGAACAGTGTTTAAAACAATTTTCCTTGTAACATTTCTGTACATATAGAACATGAAAAAGCAACACTACACCAATGAATGCTCAGGCTGACATATTCTTCAGCTCATTCTGGTAAATATCTTGACTTACAACTACCACTTTGGCCATTGATCCTGAATGGTCACGTTTAAAACCATAAGTTAGATTTGTTCCTTATGTTGCAATTCACGAGAACAGTTCAACAATTAAAACAAGCAAACAGACAAACCCTATCTGCATAACTCAAAGCTTGAAAAGAAGTTGCTGAAAGTACAATAACGATCCGCTGAACCTTTGTTACTGAAGAAAAGTACATGATTCAAAGATGCACAACTTTGTCTCAGTGCCATCTATTCTATTACAGGATTGGCACTTGACACAATCCCCACCTCCCAGCCCTGATCTGCCTAACTAGCTGAAGGATAAAAGGGAGGGGAAGTTCAATTATTTCTGAGAATACTGCGAACAGAAAGGATATCTTAAGTGCCAAGTCTTACCAAAATATCTTCAGGTGTAATAAGTTGCAGAGTTATCCAAGTGACTCAAGTTCAGAAATGCTCAAAAGTCACAACTATACTCAAAGCTCCTCAGCTGACATGATAATCCTTATGTGAAAATTGCTTACTCGCACTGCAGTATAGGAACCTCTTCTGTCTCATCTTCCCTCTTGTTCTCCCATACAGAATCTGCCCTTAATGGCAGGGAAATGGCAATTCTTGTTTAATTAATCATCTGAGATTCTTCAAACACAGGAAACCAAGCAAAATAAATCAAGTTTATATATAATGAACATTACATGTGCTGGTGTTACACATTAATCCAAATACAAAATAAGCTTAGCTGGACCCCAGAAACCCAGTCAACACTGAAGCACCTAATAAGTAACTATATGCATGAAGTAGGAACACCATATCATTCCTAGTCTCTTTTTTGTGTATTGAAAAGGATGTGTCCTGCAGAGTAACTCACAATGCTAGACAGTGATTTAAATGATTATATTTAATAAAATACCTCAAATTTTCTAAATGGATCCAGAGAGCTGTCTTTGGTTTAGGAAACCAAAATTAGCAATCGCTTAATGCTCCTCTGCAGATTCAGAGGCTTTTTTAGAATTACATCAGTACAGAAAATCCAGTGTTTGCAGGTTAATTGTACAACCTCCTTCAATATTTAGGCTTCGCTTTCCAAGGAGAAAGATCTTTACAGAATCCATAACAGTTTCATTGTTTTCCTACCTGGCACCTAAAAACTTAATTTAACCTTTCCAAAGATATGCAACATTTTTTTCAGCTTTGATTGCAATCACTCTTCCTATGTTTGTATTCCTGACAAAGTACAGCATTCATACCAATTAAGATCAGTTTTTCAGAAGATTTGTTTGTTCGCCGATTCAAGTCAACAAGCAAACACTTTTTACTTTTCTTATTTTTTTAAGTTTGTGTGTCCAAACTACAACCTGTACCATTACTATAATGGATAGTATACTATTCATTATACTGTAAGTGTCAGTGAATATCAAGCATCTCAACTGGTTCACTCTAGTTACCTGCAGTATCCTTTGTACCATTCCCTTTGATAAATTATTCATCAAGTTTAAAAGGAAAGAATTTTGAAATGCTGAAGAAGTCTTCTGGGTTTGCAACATAAATCCAACAAACTCAAACATATTCTCTCCTGCCATGTTTGTGAACACACATGTATTGTGTAAAGTCAAGTAGACAACCTCCTTGTATATTTGAAACACAATTTGGGTACAAGAAACCCAATCCTATGTGGGCCATGGTTTTAATTAAAGTAAAATTCTTCTAGATACCATAATATTTTACACAACTTCAGTGGTTTCTTTGCTGTTTTTCATTAAAGTTGTTCCACAAGTGTAATGTTTCCTTCTTAGAAAGTAAAAAGGAGAAACTAGTTTTGTTTCTTCTCTTATTTGAGGACACATTTTGAAATATGAATAGCTGCTTACAGCAACGACATTTTTAACTTACACAATAGAAGTCACTAACTAAAGCTATGGCCTCACCAACTAACTTCTTTTTTAACCTTCTTCCTGAAGAAGGTCAGCTTTTCCTGCTGGACTGTAGTAACTAAGCAAACACCCCTAGAAAACAGGCTCAGGAACTTTTTGTCTTTAATTATTCTCAGGGGATGTAACAATCTGCACATGCAGGATAATAGAGTGTCAAAGCCACAACATTATCAAGCAACTGTCACATTCTGCTCTCCAGCAGTACAGTTTTTCAGAAGGCTGAAACGCAAGATAGAAACAAAAAAGGAGAATTCAGGGGAAAATGAACCACACCCATTACGGTTAAACAAAATCAAAAAACCATAAGGCATTTCGTTACTTTCTTAACTTCATCCCAAAATGTGTCTCTCAAACAAAAAGAAAATTATTTTATAATAAAAACCATGTTGAGATTTTGCCATCGATAAGAAACTTGCGAGCAAATGTCACAAATGTCACTACCAGTATATCAAAACCCATCCTGAATGATTTTCAAATGCATGAAGTAGCCCACAATTAAAACTCAGATCATGATTCCTGAACTGGCTGTACTAAAAGCTAACAGCAGAATTTCAGCTGATTCACGTTCAAATTGTATCTCTTCTTACTCATCTGTGCTACACTGCAGGAATCACCTGCACATTTGGGGGTTGTTTTAAAACTATTTAAAACCAAACAATTACAGAGGCACGTGCATATGGAATAAAACTAAGTGCAATGGCTTTTGTGATACTAGTGAAGTAAACTACCACATGTATAAAAATGTTTTATCAATTTAAAAGATTACCGTTAACATAAGGAAGGTGAATGCAGTTATTCCTAGAATGAGGATTTCTTTATTCCCTTTGCTTTCTGTGTGCAACTTGCGGTAGTATGGTCCTATGAGATAGGTCTTTATAACAAGACACAGAAGAAAAACAGCAGCCAGAGAAAACAGAATTTGACCAATCAATATCAGTATTCTCAGAATTTCCTTGAAAATGCTGGAAGAGAAGAACAAAGAAAAAATTTCTTTCAGGTGCCCTCATACTTCCCAACCAGTTCCCCATAAATGAAAATACCCAATTCCATAAATACTCAAAACTGAGTAGCTACAGGAAGGTATTTAGATACATTAATAAACAAGATTAAGACTAAATCTACAGAGGCCCAGAAACCTCTTTTATAGTCTAGAATTTACTTCTATGTTGACTCTGAATGTTTTTCATATGTAAAGTACTGATTGATCATTTCATTGACTGATCTCCAAGGTAAGCCATTTGGCACAATAATACTATCGCTTAGTCTTTGACAAAAACATGCCCTGTGGGAATAAAGTAAGTGGAGAAATTAACTTTTTTTTTACAGCAACAAACTTTCCACCAAAAATTTTAATTACCACAGGACTAAAGCAGCTATAGCGAAGAGATTATTTTCATACAACTATTTTCATATGACTGCTAAAGGTGTCTACTTCACAAGAAGTAGGAACAGTAAAGGAAATCTCACTGAACAGAGTGCCTATTTTCCATGGAACTGAATTAACTGTAGTGCTTCCACATTCGTACTGCCAATCTACATACTAATTGCAAGGGGTAGGGGGAAGATCCAATGATTTTTTTTTTTTTTTTTTACCTGGAATGTGTGCTCACTCCTGCTTGAATAAGTGTAGGCATGACAGCTATAAATAAACCAAGCTGCACATCCTGCATCACCAACATGCCAAGCAGTACGCTGCTGTAGTCAATATCCCCTGTACACCAGCAAAGTGGTCATGGAAACAGTCATCAGAAACTATGAATGCTTGCAAACACTCAGAAATCTAGAAAAGGCTTTAATCAAATGGAAGCCCAATATAGCTCTTAATGGGCTGAAGGTCATTCAAAGCAGTCTAGGGACTTTTTTTCCCCAGTAGCAGGTAAATTAGAATTTAAGACATATTAAAATACAAACAAAATATTCATATGAATTTTCTGTTACACAATAAAAACACAGACTTTGCTTAGCAGTTAAGCACTAGTTCTGCATTTAGTGAAAATCCTCTACTGAGAGTATACAGGCTTTATTCTGAAGACATACATTCAAGCCAGCATGTATAAAAAATACACCTTGAATTTTGGCATTAGAATGAATATGCTAGATGGTGAGGAGTACTTTAACACAATTTATATGAGGGACATTTAAGTGAAAGAAAGCACAATGTCAAAACTTTCAAAAGGAAACATTTAGAAGTATTTGAGAAGCTAGAAATATGGCCCTTGAAGGTCCTTATTTGAAGAGCTGTTAGCTATGAAAGACCATCTGAACTGGTTTCTATTTCCTGAAGAAGGATGTGAATTTTTTAAATTAGCCTTTCTTCCCTGATGACAGGTAGCAGTGGGCTAATCTGGTAACCTCTTAAAAAGCTCAAGAATTCCAGACACTCAGTAAAGTCAGTTCTCAATGGAGAGTATTTGTTGTACTACACTGTCTTTGCACAAAGAGGATTGGCTATGTACAAATCAAGTACACTTCCTAGCAAGAACACACACAACACTGGCCAGTGTTAAACAAGGATGACACATTGGTTTATAAACCAGGCTTGAGCGAGTTTTGTTTTGTTTTTTTTTAACTAGCTTCTCTTATAATATTACAAAGTCAACTTCTTTCAATTTTTATTAGATACTGGAGTAGTCCATATTTAAAGTCATATTTACCTTCTTTATCTCCTCGAACACTACCTGCAAGAAACCTGGAAACCAGTGGCGTGCTTGACAAAGACAAACAAGTGGAAATGAAGACACTCTGTGTTGGTCTAATTTGAAGCAAGTGCCCCCATAGCAAACCAAAGGCAATCATCAGAACTGTCATGTAGCAGGGTCCTTGCAAAGATATTTTCCATACCTTGGGAAGGAAACAAGTTCTTAGGACACTTTTTTCACTGCTAAGTTACAATGTTTTTCATTGCAAATAAGCAGTTAAAGATGTGTGATTTGGGGCTGCAGTACTGGGGCACAGAGCAATGGACTGTCACACTTTATCACCTAAAACTCCCAACTTACTACACTGAGTAGATATTCTACCCCAAAAGACTCCCTACCAGAAACCAGGTGAATTTCCCAAAGCTCACAGACAAATTAAGGGCCAAATGGTCCAGTATGGGTGGAAATACATTAAAATTAACAAATGAAAGACCAGTTATTTGATGTGATTCTAAGATGAGGAAAAAATGGGTGTGGCAAAGGTAGTCACTAATACCAGTAACCTGCTCCAAACTAGTGCACAAGCAATTCTGAAGCAGCAATTTACCTGCTACAGTTTAGGAACACTTGAATTACTGATTTTTATCTTGGACTTTAGATGGACTAGAAATAGCAGATTAAGCTAAATAGTCATAAATGGTAACATATTTCAATTAAAGCTTTCCTAGTATCATAAACTCACAACCATCAGTTTAGGAACAGATCACACAGTGCAATTCTTTACATATATACAGTCTTCAGATATTTGTAGCCATACATTCCACTATTAAAATTCTAGCTAGTTTATAATATTTTCTTTTTAAATTAAGACCAAAAAGGAAACTTGCAGTTTTTGCTGAATTCTCATGGCCACACCATTTAATATTTCAGATTGTGTTAACATACTTGCTTAATCAGTTTATCAGCCAGTAGAGTATGCATTATCAATTCAGTATGCAGTACTTAAACTTCCTGATTTTTTTATAACAGGAACGGCAAACATCACTGACACTCCATAAAAGCAACTGCACCATACTGCATGTTAAAATCAGGCAGAGATGGACTGTCAAATTCTGAGATATCTGTCTAGTAATCAAACTGTTTTACTAAAATAAGGAGTAAATGTAGTTTTTTGAGACACTGAATAAATAATGCATTCCATTCTTTCCAAAGTGCAGAAGCAAATGTCACATTTGTCTTTTCAAAAATGTACAAAGGTACACCTACAAAGTGTATTGTAGGAAGTGTGTAAAAATCTAAAATATAACTGAAATCTGCAGTTTCAGCAATTAGCAATTAAATCCCTTAAGGCAGAAATATTATTAAAAAAATACCTTTCTTAATCTTTCAGGAGAAAATTCCAGACCAACCAGAAAGAGAGTGAAGAATACACCAAACTCTCCTAAAGTCTCCACCTGTACAATAGACTTATGAAAAAGAAGGAAAAAAAATCAGTGCACAGCAGTCAACTTATAATACAAAATTATAAGTACACTACAGAACAAATTGATTCTCATTATGTTTCCATTAGGTTTCCACAGTTCACCTGCTGCTCATATGACAACAGAAGTCCCCTTTGGAGCTCAAGTCTTTTTCCCACCTGGCTGATACTAAGCAATAATTTGGTGGGAGAGTGCTGGTCACCCAAGGTGCACACGTGCATTGATCTTGGTAAGTGTTGAGGAATACATCTGATCCAGGTAGCTTGGCTGGCAAGCTGCAGGTGGAGATGGACACTGAACTCTCAGGGGAGCCTGCAACAAGTGTCAGTGAACTACCAACCTTTGGGAAAGCCAAGCTGAAGAAGGCAGGCAGCCTTGTCAATGGTCAGACTGGGAAGTTTCCTTAAGAGTAAGCTTACTTGCTGCTTGAAAAAAAATAGGTTATGTTTTATGCATGTACTATTAAATCTTCAAGGCTTGCACTCCAGAAGCTACTTCTTGCTAGTTATTTTATTGGTCTGTTGGTGTAAACTTTCTGCTAGACTGTGGTTGCTGTTCTGTTCTCCATCCTACAGGCTCCACACATCCATCTCTCAGCCCAGCACAATTACCAGCCTTTGTGCTACAGAGAGAAGGATCAAACAACAAGAAAAGTGGTTGTCTTCCTCATCACAACAGAAAAAAGGGGATACTTCTGGCTGGCAACAGGTGTACCCTCAGGGCTCAGGTCTCAGGCCAGTTCTGTTCAATAGATACATACATATATCAGTGATCAGAATGGAGGAGGTGAACACACCACTCACAGGTTTTCTGGTGATAACGGACTGGGAGGTGCTGTTGACTCTTTTGAGGGACAAGATGCCTTGCAGAGGGATGTAGAAACACTGGTGCAACAGGCAGTGATTAATGGGAAGAAATTATTTGACAATTCAAAATGCTGGATTCTGATCCACCTAGGATGAGGATTAATGCCAGGAGTAAGTATGGATTAGAGAGGAGTGGCTGAAGGGCAGCCCTGCAGAAAGGGATCTGGGGGTGCTGGTGGACAGCAGGCTCAGTGTGAGCTCTGGCAGCCCAGAGGGCAAACCCCATCCTGGGGTGCATCCAGAGCATCACCAGTCACTCAAAATTATCCCACTGTATTCAGTGTTGGTGTAGCCTCATCTGGGCACTGTGTGCAGTTCTGGGACCCACCATGGAAGGAGGATGTGAAGGTCCTTGAATGCATGCAGAGGAGGACAAAGCTGGTGGAAGGCTGGAACAATGTCCTGTGAGGAACAGCTAAGGACTCTGGGTTTGCCTAGCTTGGAGCAAAGCAGGATGAGGGGCAACCTCATCATTATCTACAGCTTCCTGAGGAGGGGAAGTGGAGAGGGAGGTGCTGAGCTGGTATGCATTGACAGGATGAGTGGGAAAAGTCCAAAGCCGCCTCAGGAGAGGTTCAGACAGGACATCAGGAAGCATTTCTTTATTGAGAAGGTGGTCAAACCTTGGAACCAGCTTCCTAAAGAGCTGATTGATGCCCCAAGCCAGTCAGTGTTTAAGAAGCATTTGGACAATGCCCTTAACAATATGCTTTAGCTTTTGGTCAGCCCTGAAGCGTTCAGGCAGTTGACTGGAATAGTCTATTCTATTTTAAAAACCTAGCATTTCTTTTCTATGTATTTACAGGTCAGAGTAGAAGTAAACAAGGTTTATCATCAATTACAGAAGTGGGGATGAAAACCATCTTTTCTGCCACATTAGAATCTGTCTGCCTTCTCAGTTACTCAAGACATTCAACTTCTTTAGGAAATGGAGAAGAGACCAAACACAAAAGACCCAGTCAACACGAGTATTATCCAGATGAAAAATGTTTAATCACAGCTCCACAAGAAAAAGGCATATCACTTAAACTGTCCTAAAGAAACTTCTCTTGTATCTGTTCTGACCACATCATCTTCTTCAATGTAAGTCTCTTGAAAATTCGTTGTTGGGTCTCCTTCTCACGCCACATTTACAAACTTGTTTCTCAGTCCAAGTAGTCAAACTTTTCAGACTATCTCAACCCAGAAATTACGTACAACACAGAGGTTAAGATTATTTAATCTCTTTCAATACAAGACCAACAAAATCCTACAATTTCTACTAATCCCTACTTGCTTTTGAGCTCAAGAATCATTTTTTAACAGATGCCCACATAGGAGCAGATGTTGCAAAGACAGTAAGTTCCCAGTGGTTTCATGGCTATCAATGCAACAGACACATGCAACTTAAGCAGACATTACCGTGCAGCCTAGCATGTGTTCTGTTTTGCCTGCTGGCTAAACAATCTGTTAATGCACACCAGAGCACTAATCAAAACATGCCCAGCCAACCACAGCTCACGGCTTCGCAGGAGCCAGCAATCACAGTCCACGTGATGGAGCTAAAAAGGTTCAAAAGACTTCAGGAATGTGGGCAGGCTACTGGGAAAGGAATAGGGGGACTAGGGTGGATGAATGCACTACAGAGGTGCAAAATAACTATCTAGAAAGCCAAGCTATATTCCTTGAGGAACTATTTGTTTCAAATGTTTCCTTCACTGTCAACACTGACTTTTTGCAAGCTTCTGTATATTTTATGTCATTTAAATAATTTGGTTCCCATTTGTGATGCTTTATGATTAAAATCAAAAAGAAAGAAAAAAAGGAAAACCCCTGACATAAAACTTCCACAACACCCAACCTTCAGTTTTCATTTGTCATAATTTTATAGGAGAAAAAAAGATTGAAAACAAAATGATTCAAAGACTCCTCTTTTAAAGCTTCAGGTTTGGGGATATCTCTTTTTTAAATACATTTGAGGTTGGCAATACCATATTCTTTTAAAACCACTTTTAAAGATTTAACAAATAAAAACCAGTCAATTAGTAACTTGCACACTTACCTTGATACTATTTAGTCCTGAGGGTCCTAAGAGAACTCCACAGATGATATATCCAAACATGGTTGGCAATCCTATAGTCGTGCACAGCCAGCCACATGGCAAAGACAACATTCCTATTGTCACAATATCCTAAATACATAAGATGTACAAAAGCATTAATATAAAGGACACAAATTTTGGATGAAATTCAAGACTATTATCTTTCAAAAGATAAACAGCACTGTAAAATTAAATATAGAATACTTCCTGTGAAAAGAAAACAAAACTTCTGTAAATTAACCTCAGTGCTGTTGTAGGTATAAGCACAGCAGTTTTTTCAGATGAAGAAGATGAGGTACTGACCTTAAGCAACTGGGGGACTTTAAATCAATTTATAAATATTTTAAATATATTATAGAAAGTAGGCAAGTTTCTGGGTGGAATGACATCTTGCATTAAAACAAGATGGTGAAACAAAACTGTTTTGGGTTTTCTAATTAAAACAAAAATCCCAATCCAGCTACTCTATATGAAGCACAAACACAATCAAAACTCTACCATGTCTATATATTTTCTAGTATCCCTTTTTTTCATCACAAGGCACAACCAGATAAATTCTCTCTACTGACAACATGCAAGTGGCTTATTAAGCACAGCAGTAGCTTTAACCCTTTGTAGTCCGAGAGAAGGGGCAGTGCCCCAAAGGTGCAACAAGAGAAGTGGAATAAAAACAGAGGATTCACATGGCATCATGATCAGTCTTGTGAACACAAACCTAAGAGTAAGGATCACATGGCTGAATCACTGTAGACAGGGGAGTCATGAATGCTGCTAACTCTGATAACTTCAGAGAGACAAATGCTGAATCTATACTTACTCCAACCAAGTAGTACTGACATGCAAACTAGTGGGACTAAATCCAGAAGTGAATGACAAGAATGTCTCTAAAATTATTACCTTTATGAAATGATGATCAGCACGAGGAATGGTTGAATCTCTGGGTTTAGTAAGGATATACTGATTGTTCTGAGAATCAATAAGCATACTAAGACCTAAGTCATCTTCTACTTCTCTTTTTGAAGCATTTCTTTTGGAGTTGGCTTCATCCTCTTCCACCCTTAAAACTGCTTCAAAGTTTACACCTCTTACCTTTAAGAAAAAGAAAACAAATAATCAAACAAACAAAGGGGAGTCAATTAAGCATATCATTAAAAGGGAAAGACTATTAGCTGTGCTTGAAGTTTCTACAGAACTTGTTGACACCAACTAAAAATACTTCAGGTCTCTTCTCTAAAAATCTTTCAATCTCTTTACCAAAACTTGAGGTCTTTAAAAGTAACATTACGTTGAACAAAACCAGAGATTACAAGGTGATATTCAGTTCACAAAAATCTGAACTAAAGACTGCATTCCAAGTCAAGAAAAGGTCATTATCCTGTAAATTTGAATGAGAGATTATAAGAACTGTTTCTACCTAGTTATTTTCAGGGTTTTATTTCTCAGAACAGCAATTTTTGAACACAGGCTATAGTGCAGAATTTTTTTTTTCATTTTTACCTCCTACACTTCACTATTTGGCTATATTTTAATAGAAGCTTGTGTACCTTTATCAGAATACTGCTTATTAAAACTTCCCTACCCTGAAATCCCCGTTTTTGTTTAAAAGAATGTTCCTTGCAATGATGGAGAAGCACGCAGCCCTCCAGGTTGCACTTCACGATTGGTTTTCTGTCCCAGACGGAGCTGGAAGCGGAAGAGCAGGGATTTGCCGGGAGAACACGGCGGCGCAGCCGTGCCCAGGTGCGGCGGGAGAGCGCCCGCGCAGGCCCCGGCAGGGCCCCGCTACCCCGGCGGGCCAGGAGGGGGCGCTGCCAGGCGCGGCTCCCGCCTGCGGCACGCGAAACAAAAACGCTGCTCTCACCTCTCTCCTTTCGAGAACAACTACAAAAAAAAAAAGAAACAACAAACAAACAACAAAAACCCCAACAAAAAAAAAAACCCCAAAACTCCCCCAAAAAGACAAAAAAAGAGACAAAATAAACCAAACCAAAACAAAAACAAACCAACGAAAAAGACGCCACCAAACCCCAAACAAGACAACAGCTTGGCGCTCTGCTACAGAGAAAGTGGGGTTTGCCTCCTCAGCAGAACGCAGAGCTCTGCTCACCTCGGCAGTCAACGTCGAAATCAACAAAAACCTCCCCAAGAGCAGAAGCCAAATAAACGGTAACTCGTGTTTATGCAAACAAGGCCAATGTAGGGAATCTGTTTGAGGACGGCAAGATGGGACACTAGAATAAACTGGCATATTCCTGGCTCCAGAGACACATAGCCTTACTGAAGGATACTGTCCCATCATGCAACATAAAAACGGGGAACAGTGCAGGCAGGCCAAGGTACAAAACACACAGGAAGTCAGATGTAACACCACAAACATATTTCAAATCTCTCCTTTGAACAATGTGTCTTTTCCCAGACTGTGAAAACCAACTGCAAGGATTCTTGCTCTACTGTAACTTTCTCAAGAAAATGAGAAAGTGGAGACAATACTGAACATGGTAACTGCATATCCTGCCAAGTTCAACCATCACAGTCCCCACCTCCACAGAGATACCACATCTCTCATGGGCTGCATCAGTGAGATGGACTATACTTGCCCCTGTCAAAGTGGAGCTGCAGGGAGGACTTTGAAATCAAAACCACAGAAATCACTACCAAAACGGAACAATTACTCCTGTTTGCTCACTCTTTAAAAATCACTGAAATCCTAACAACTATATAACACAAGAGAAACACACAGTGTAAACACCAACTATAAATAAATGAAAAGACTTAGTCTAAAACATCACTTACAGATTTGTTGTCATCAAAGGCATGCTCTTCTATTTCCTCTTCCAATCTATCAGCTGCCTTCCTGACATCTTCCAGAATTTCATCAAGCATCGACAAGCTTTTGTTTTGGTGCTGCATGTTCTTAAGGGCTTCAACCTGGTGTTTTTCTGCTGCTAAGAGTTCAACATATTCCATTTCTTCCTGTTGAATTTTACAACACATAGATAAAGTGTTGGCAGGCCTTTGAGCAAAAAAACCATTTGATATAAATGTGTGGTTCTTTTGACACAAAACATTTTATCAGTGGAATTGCAAAAGCAATATAGACATCATGAAAATATTTAAAGATTGCATTTTCTTGTGCCAGTTTTCATTGGGTAAGTGGGTAAGAAACACAACCAAACAAAATATCTTCCAATTGCCTTTTCTATTACATTAAACAGTAGACCTGCCCCAAGGTTATGATCCAGAAAATACAAGAAAGGATTTACTTTGAGAAACTCTAGGAAACATTTCAGAGCCAAATAAAGTTTAGAACTTTGTGCTTTTGAAGGGAAGCAGAATACCTCAAAATCATAGCTATACTATCTACAACAAACAAACAAATTAGATGTAAAGCACAATGAATCTTAACTTTACAAGCTCTTTTATAAACATAGGAAGAGGTCTGTTTATGGTTTTCAAAAATTACAGTAACTTGAAACAGGAAGAAAAAAAGAGCTGGAAGAGAGATGAACAGCCAATCACTCTAGCCAAGCTTCCTGTGAAAAAGCACTTTTCCTATTAGAATTAAAAAATGCAACTTTTTCCCCCTATTTTAGTTATCAACTTGCACTGACAACTTCTAAAATTACTAGGTTTCTGAGGTAAAAAGACAAAATATGCTAATATGGTTTGATAGGGTGTGAAAATACTTCAGTAAGATCCCCAATAAAATTATGATGTTTCATTTTTCTTTGGATGTTTCAGGTTCAAAAAGAGAACTAAAAAGCTTAGTAATTTACTAAGTAATTTACACACAACTGGGCCTAACACCTTTTACATAGTTACCATGACAGTAACCAAACAGAATACTTTGTGTTTTGAGAGAGAACAACTTGAGGGTTTTGGGGGAAAAGGGTTCTTTCCTTTACCTGCCTCTATTTTTTTAAAGATTGGTGAGAGAACAGCTATGAGTAAGGAAATGCACACAAGGGCAGCGCTCCTTCCTTTCAGTTAGATGCAGGATTCTGAGCATACTTGCATGAGAGAAACCCTTCTGCTCTTTTAGACAGCCAATATTATTAAAAAGGAAAAAAAATACAAACAAAAACAACCAGGAAAAAAAAAAAAAAAAAAAAGCAGGCAATCTATAGGTCTGACTCAATTCCCAGAAAACACAAGTTCCTGTCTCCAGATGCCCTGCCCCTGCCATGCCCAGTTAGAAATCAGAGAATATAGGTCTCCCATAGGTTGTGTGTTTTATCTGCCTACCCTTCATAGATACCTTCAATAACCTGAGTGTATAAAATAGTCCTAAACACCTATGCTTAAAGAGCAGGAGTGTCTCCTCCTCCACACATTTGCAGATGGACATTTTCCCCCTTGGAATCTGCAAGAGCACACACATAACTTAATCAGTTCCTTGATGCCAAGACAAGAATAGGTTCAGTACAACCAGTAATTGTAGCTGAACCCTTTAAAAAATCCTGACAGTCAGATGAATGCCTCTGATTGTGATGAAACCACAGTACTGCTGTCTGTTGGTGTTTAGAACTATCATAGTTACACCCTCATGGTGAAAGTTAACCAGATCTCAAAATAACTGGAGCTGGGAAGAATGTAACTATTAATGTGTTTGGCCCAATGTCAGCAATTAGTTCTTATGCAACACATAAGTAGCAGACACAGTCACTCTCATACAGCCTCAAGGAAAAGCATTTCCTATCTGTTGCTCTCTACCAGCAGACATTGCTCAAAAGATGTAATAAACAGCCCCATATGAGCTGCAGATTCTCTGCTAATTCAGCAACAACTTAGAACCCAAGATGAAATTGAAAATTATTAGATTCTTTCCCCTCAAAAATGGAAGACGTTTTGGGTGCAAGGAGCACATCTCAGTCCTTTCTGCTGGCCAAGACAAACAGGCTGAACAGAGCTAGAGGTAAACTTGGTAAAAAATAATTCCCTAATTTTAAAGAAGTTAACTTTCCCTGATTAACAAGGTAGAAAAGCTTTGAAAAAATAAGAGTTTAGCTGCAAGTTCCTTCAATCAATAAAGTTTTTTGTAAACTATTGAAGTGGCATCTGTTTCCACCAAGAGAGAAGTGTGATAGCAGTAGACTGGGATAACCACAGGCAATAGTGTCCATAAAAAGCACAAGTTAATTCAAACATCCTGCTATGTGCTAAGCAGAAGTGCATCACAGTACAAACACTGTTCTGCAACTCAGGCTGCGATTGGAGACACTTGATCACGAGGTACATACCGAGCAACCTCTTAAAGTAATACAGATAAGGATTGTGCACTTAACAGGAACACCTCAAAACAAACGAGCAAAATGAAGTAAGATTAAGTAAGACTTTGGGGCAATGCTGATTCAGAATGCAGTGTTGCTCTTGCTCTGTACTATTTAATCTGAGATGACAAAAGTACATGCAGAAGAGGTTGCATCTTGGCAATACTTGCAAGTTACTTTTTTTCACCCATGTCTGATTAGAAGGCATCCAAGAAATTAGAAGCTAATTAAAAAGTAGGTAAGATTTTGTTGCTTTTTCCTGGACTTCCAAACAGGATCCTGGAGCAAAAGAAGGCAGAAACCATCTTCAGTGCTTTTTTCTTGCTTCCCCCTGCCTCACACTGTGAATGATTCCATTGCATCTTTTCACAGCAGCAGAACCAGCAAGAAATGCATCAGACATACATACATATCCCAGCACTAATGACTTTCAAGCAATTCAATGCAACAGAAATAAAATAAAGGGAAGAGTCCAGCACCCCCTACAGTTATTTGGATTTTCCAATCACTCATTGTTTAAAATTCAGTAAAATGAAACTGGGACAAAGTTGGACCCAATGTGTGTCTTAGGAAGCAAGAATAAGTCCAAAACAAATGTATCCCATGCAATTTTCGTCTTTTTGGCATGCATTTCTCCATATCCTTTGCTTCTCTTCATACAATAATTATAAGCTTAGAACCACAAATATTCTGTTTAAATAACCACATGCATGGCATAAGAAGGAAGGTGCAAAAGATTGCTCACTCAAGTAAATATTTTGATAATACAAAAAAAAAAAAAAAAAAGCCTGCACAATCCACTTCTGCAAAAGTAAAGTTTTGACAGGACACATCTCTAAAACACATCATTGTATACAAAGGCCTTCCTCTAGGAGAAGCACCATTCTCAAATTCAAGGATAAATTTCTTCATTATTTTACAGTAACATTACCAAGAATTAGGTAAATGGGAAAGAAGGTTTTGGACACCCCCAGTGCTGCTATTTTACAAGCTCCGAGAAAGAAAGATGTGGAAAATCAAGTAAAGCTCATGACAATTTCTATGACACTTCTATGCAGCAGAGGCTACCACTAAAGTATCAATACACAAATCATATAAAGCAGTTCACTGGAATACATCTAGAACCAAATTACTCTCTATTCAAATTTGTTGTTATTTGGTCTTCATTTCCACTGCACAGAATCACTCCAGTCTGCCAAGTTTACATCCTAATTTCTACTACCACCAAGCCTCTCTTGGCACCATTCACTGGACACCTTTCCCACACGTAATTTCTTTCCATCTTCACCTGTCAAGATCTGCACATTCCTTAGCACAAATGCCCTTCAGAGACTCTCACAATTCAAATGCTAAATGCCAATTACATTTTTGTTCCTTCTCTCACTCCCTTGTGCAAAGGGAGCCTCTTCTTTTGGAAGACAGAAAACAAAGAAAATTCTTAATATATTTCTCCAGTGGATGAGGGGTAGAGAAAGGAAAAGAGCAATTTAAATACCAAATACATTAAATTACATTTTCTGACAATGGGAGACCTTCAAGCTGAGCACTACCAAGTCCAGAAGACAGTGGCAGATTGTGCTCAACCTAACGGGACACAGGAACTCCAACTTTCCACGAAGCATTTGAGTTCAGCTGTTACTCATCTCTGTTTTTTCTTGGCAAAGTTATTTCAGCTGACTCTTTCTTGGAAGCACTGCATTTCAAACCTGTACTTCTTAGACTAGGAGTGCAATATTGAGTTTAAAAATGTAGTTACCTACTTTTTTGCATGTCCATTTTACCCATATCTATACAAACATGGAAATGAAAGACAGCAAATCATTCTGTTTAACTGTGGACTTTGGTTGAGCAATTCTCATTTAAAATGGATAAAACAATTAGTATATCACTATTTGATAGCATTATTTCCACTCAGCTAGTGCCACTGGCTTGTTTAGTGCAACTGTGCACTGATTCACTCTTCTTATTCCTTCCTCTCCCTTTAACATTATATTTGCCATAGGTCTTATGATTATGCTTCACTTTGAGATTATTGACTGCTAGTAAGTTTTAAGCTCTACACCAAAATTATTTGTAAAATTACTAATGAAAACAAATACTTCATTAAACAGTAAACGTAGCATGTTTCATGTAGATACCCTTTTTATTAAAACAGACTGAAACTGTGGCATAATAAAGTTAAAATCACAAGTAGAATATGAATACTCTGGTAACAAACATGAGGAAACCAACCTTAATTGCAGCTTCTCTCAAGGCCTCCAGTCTCTGTCTACTGCTTTCTTTCATATTTACAACATCTTTGTAATCACCCTGTAGAGCTCTCTGGAGGCCATGGATTGCCTGAAAGACTGAGTTTTCACTTTCATTTAGCTCCTTTTGGAAAATTTCAAAGGTGTGCACCTGAAAAAGTTTCTCTTCATCAGACAGTCCTGCATCCTTCTCAACTGCTCTTATGGCATTTTTTAGTTTGTTGAGAACAACGTTCTTTTGGCGAAGAAGACCAGACAGTTTTCTGCAGCTCTCTAACACCCACTGCTTCCTCTGAGTGATAACAGCTCCTTTCCCACGGTGCAGCTTTATTGCATGCTTCACTACATCTTCACGTTCTGCAGGGTTTGCTAAGGGGCCACAAGGCAAAGAAACTAATGTCCACAGGGAAATAAATCCAGTCGCCTTCATTCTTCACTTTCTGTTGCTCTTGGGAGAAACTGATAATCCACAGTTGCTCAAAGCTTTCTGCTACATGGTTTCTGCATCTCCAGTATGCACACCAGGCTGCAAGACAGTACCAATCAGTTATCAAACATGGTTATGTTGGGCCATTAGATCAAACGTAGAAAATAAATCCAAGACTACCTCCTGCACCGCAAGCTTTAACAGAACACACATAGTCTTCTTCACACAATATTTATGAAAACCAAGAAACAGTCCAAGGTTACTGATTGATTTTTGTTTTCCCCTTGACTATTTCCTAGATAACAACTTGTTTTAAAAGCAATGCGTGGAAAGCTTAGTCACTTCACATGGTACTCATCTGCACTTCTCACATGAAAGGAAAGCCTTTAAAAATATCAGGCCATGATGTCATAGGCTGCATTTCAACCCAGCACTAGAACGCCTCAGATACTTCAGAGTTTCGTTTTATATTGTATTATAATCATTTATTATTTATAAAGCCTCAGAAGCATTAACAAACTCACCTACACACATTCAACAAAATATAATAATAAACAAAGTTAACTGAACCAGATTACATTATAAATCATAATTGTGGAAGAAAGAATGGAAAAACTTCCTGGACTTCTGAGTGGACTTCTAGTGGACTTCCTGGACTACTAGTTTGGATCAAAGACCTCCTTCACCTGAGAGGCCACAGGGCCTTGAGGCACTTTACTTCAAAACCTATTAGGGATCCTCAAGATTTCAAAGTAAATTATAAAAACACAAAATAAATTAATTCATAAGTTCATTTCCCAGCAATTACTTAAAGACCTATACTTAAACTGCTGTATTTAATTTTAACACCAAGCAGAATAGAATTTAAAAACTAACTTCCTTCTCTCAGAGCCTAGAAGGAATTACTGACATCACTGCACAAAATAACAAGCATATTTTCTTTTAAAAAATTCAAACAAATATAAAAATCCTCAAAAAAACCCTCACACCACAAAGTTACACATAACAACATATAAAATTCTGTACATGGCATGCTAAAAACTCACACCACGCACAACATGTTCATAGATCATCAATACAGCAGGTATTTCCCCAAAAATTTAGTTACAGCAGCCAGCAGCCTTTATCAGGAACCAACATATGGATACAGTCACCTGGAAGCAGTCTCCCTAAGAGAGAACCTTCTTTTCCTACAAGGCAGTAGCAGTCACAGTCCCAGATAACCAATGCACAGAACGAGCTCTGAGCAAGCTGGTCTAGTAGAGGATGTCCCTGCCCACGACAGAGGGGTTGGAGTCATTGGTCTTTAGGGTCCCTTCCAACCCAGGCCATTCTGTGATTCCATGGGAAGCGAACATGGCAAACAAGCATAGTCATGCACTACCTTCGTTTTTTTAAACGCCCTCCCACCTCTGTTTCAGAGGGGAATGTGAAAATCTGTCTGTGGGTAGGTATATTTCTTTTATCAATGCCTTAAATGCAAGCCAAAATATTTAGTTAATAATAGTTGACTGTGGGCTAGGGTTTAACAATACAAAGAGCTGAAACATTTAAAATTAAGAACTGAAAGTGTAATCAAAGTAGCAAAAGCATATCACATCCGTCTAATGTCAGTAAAATAATAAAGTACAAGCATTTCAGAACAGTGATAAAGCTGTGGGGCTTACAACTTTTAAGGAATCAGGAAAATAACAATCGCCACCACCTGGCAAACTTCTAGAGTGAAATTAAAGGAAATATTTCTTCATATATACAAACTAATGCTCTTCCTGCTTAGTAAGCTTGGGGCAGAGATTTTGCTAAATATATATTACAACCTATTTCTGCAAGAAAGAGGGAGAAGAAAACACCCAGTGTATATTGAAGGTGAGTAAAAGACTCTACTGCATGTCTTATGTGGTACATCAAACCACAAAACTAAATTTTGAGCAGAGATTTACACCAGCAAAGTGCACACACTGCTGCACTGTGCAAACTTAACACTGTGGTTCACACATGGGACAGTTTTGTTTCAGTGCTTTGTACTTGGCTAGCAAAAACTGTTTAGAGGAGCGACACCTGGGGCAGTGCTCAAAAGCTCTTAAAGGAATAAGGATCTCACGAGCCAAAATAAATGATGTGATGCTGAGCACAAAAAACCAAAAGAGGTAAAAAACCCCCTAACTCTCTTCTCCATTCACCACCAGTAAATATCAAGCCAGAGGGAACTACTGGTGGTTTAGAGTCCTTATTTAAGCAGCGTTTGCTTCCTGCTGGATTGCAGCTCATCTTTCCCCTTTCTTCTTCCCGAACACGACACCGTAGCAGCAAATTTCACCAAACTGATAATACCGGACCCTGCCTCCAGACCCCTCTTGCGGGTCCTTCCACCTCCGAGGGTTCGCCTGCACTCGCCCCCTTTCCCAATCCCAGCTCCCCTCCGGGAGCCGCAGGGCAGCCGGGGCCGTGCCCGCCCGGCACCTCCGCCCCGGCGCGGTCCCACCTGAGCGCGACGGCAGCTCCCGGCCGCTCCCTGGGGCAGGCCGGGCGGACGGCGGGGCACACGGGGAGAACAGAAGGAGGGAATTGAAACGCGGGAACGACCGGCCCGGCTCCCTCTCCCTCATGGCGGCGGAGGGACGGGGGAAAAAGAGGCGGCCGCCCCGCCCGGCACTCTCGGCAGCGACACTCACCTGAAGGACGGAGGAAGGGCCCCGCAACGGCGGGGCGGGAAGGGCGGGATCGCGGGGCGGCGAGCACGGGTGTAAATGGGCGGCGGCCGCTGGCGGAGGGCAGCGAGGAGCCCCGTCCTTGCGGCCGCCCCTCGCCCCGCGCCGGTGCCCGAGCGCCGGGGCGTCGCCTTGGAGCGCAGCCGGGCGGGACCCGCGCTCCGAGCGCCGCCTCGCGGCGGGAAACGTCACCGCGGCTTCTCGCCGCACGCCGGGAGTTGTAGTCGGAGCCGCGGGCCCGCAGCTGCCCCAGCGCCGCGGCCCCCG
>VZUI01069873.1:0-10231 GCA_013401135.1 Cettia cetti
AGTTTAACATAGTTTACAATACAAAGCATTCCCTCATTGGCGTTCGGCACTCAGGAATGTAACTAAACATTATTTACTTTCCACACTTAAGGTGGCTAAAGTGCTCAACCCAGCAGCAACCCCAAACACCTGTTAATTAACTTACTATCTCTTTGGCATTCCTTAACATAATTTCTAACTGCGCCACAGGTCCAGGCCTGCACTCAGGCCTGTCCCTGGGCCTACCTAAAAGGCCTCAGGCCTACTACCTGGCCTACTAACTCAGGCTGGGTTGACCAACCTCACTCAGGAGCAGATCATGCCCCTGCTCCCTGAGAAATTCCACTACATCTATCCACTCTGTGAAGAGAGCTTACTAGCACTTAATATGAGGCTCAGAACTACACCCCTCTGCAGTACAGAATCTGAAAAATATGAAAGCTAAAACTTTAGGCATCAGAAGCAGTGAGGAAACCTGGTCTAACTGGGACTAGGGGATGTGGAACTCAAGTAGGCACCTGTCGAGTTCCTGGAGCTGCCGCTGTTGAGAAGGGGCTCCAGTCCCAGCAATTAAAACCTCTGGCCTTGGGAGTTCTCCCAGAGAGTCTTGGCAGTGGTCACACTGGATAATTTCCTTGACACCGCCATGGCCACAGTAAGTCCTTGCACCATTGCTTTGGCTGGTTCCCACTTTGCCCACTCCCCCCAGACCTCCATCCTGCTGCAGTTTTCAGCTCCTCTTCTGCCTTTCCCACCCTGCTGGAAACTTCTGTGTCCAATTGTGTGTGCCTGGAAGCCCAACTGGTCTTCCTGTGAAGTTCTCAGGTGATGTCAGCACAAAGGGACAGGTGGGGTCAAGTCTCTGGGACAAGGGTCTCCATGCCAAGCAGTTCCATCAGAGATGAAATAGGGATTTGGTGTCCCTGGGGCACTTGGGAGTCTCAAGTGGGGGGAGTTGGAGTGTTTCTGGGTGAGGAGGCTGGGGGCTCCCAGCAGGAGGTTGAGGGTTCCCACTGGATTTGGGTGTCCTGGGGGGTGTTTCAGGGGTTCTAGAAGGTGTTTGAGTGGCCCTGAGGGCATTTGCAGGGTTCAGGAGAGGGAGGATTGGGGGTTCCAAGGCAGTATTTGGGGGACATCAGAGGAGGGTTGGGGGTCTCAGGAAGAATCTGGTTGGCCTTGGGGGGGGGGGGGTGGGGGACATGGGGGACGTTCAGGCAAAATTCCGAAGGGGAGGGCTGTGGGTTCTGAGGGATTTTAGCGGGGTCCTGGTGAAACCTAAACGGTATGTATGTTGTCATGACATGTAAAAAATTATAAAAGGCCTCATAAAATCAGGCTTGCTCTGCTAAATTGCCAAAGTTAGTCTATCACTTCTAAGTAATTTGCAAGTTCCCATGCAGAACCATTCTTGGTATGAGAATTCGTTAGTACAACAACCTATTCTTGGGTTGAAAAACAAATGCACCTGCAATAACACGGGATTTGTCCCATGAGAATCAGTAAAGAAAATATGTAAACAATACAAGAATAGAGAGATTTGGTGGACAAGTAGAATACCTTTTACTAAGCAATAGAGTAATTGGCAAGAAAGCTATGAACCAATTAAAGTTGCACACAAGATCTGAAAGAATTGTATCAAATAAGAAGTGATAATAAAGAATTGGCTTTTCTCACATGAAAATAATGGAGTCTTGGCCAATTTATTACAATGGTATGTAACAAAAGGTTAACCATAATTAATATTGTTACAAGATGTGCAGGTAAAGTAAGCCAGATAGCAGAGCAAGTGAAATATGCTCCAGCAAAAGCAAGGTAGCAAGGTTTGATGGATCTTGCAAACTGGGAAATTGACTAAAACCAAATTAGACTGAAAAACAAACAAGAAGCACCAGGCATGCATTGAAGACAGAGGTAACAAGTTCAACCATGAGGAAGACTACAGAAGTCTTCATCAAAAGACCACCAGAAGACTGACCACCAGCACAGAAGGAACTGATGCGTGCATGAAAGCAACAAACTGCTATAAAACCAAGAGAGTGCTTTATGCAAATAGGAGTGTGCTAATGGTATGTTGCAATTGGGACATTGCACAGAAGGACTTTTAAAATGCAACTGGAGGCTAAAGAAGACTGAGGGAGTTTTTGGGGGAGAGATCCCCCTCACTCCCAGCACTGAATAAACCAGTGTTAGCTATGTAGCTGAGTCCACTCTAGAGTTTTATTTTCTTGCCTGGTTTTGGGCATCACCAGGGGGTTGGGTGGGTCTAGTGGGTCCTGGATGAGGGCTTGGGGGATCCCAGAGGATAGTTTAGGGGGGTGCCAGGTGTGTTTTGGGAGTCTCAGATGCTCCCAAGTCATGTGACTCCCCAGTCTGAGAACTCCCAAATATTACCTCCCCCAAAGTGTAGCCCTTCCCAATCATGTGACCCCCAACAAATTTGGCCCCAAGACTGAGACCCTCAACTCATTGCACCCCTCAAAATCTGAACCCCACTCCCACAATCACCCCAAGTTGTGGCCCTGAAATCTGAGCTCCTCCAATTGTGACCCACAAAATCTGACCCCCCCAGTCATGTGACTCCTTAAAAAATTATACCCTTGTCATGTGACCCTCAAAGCTTGTTCCACAGGGTTGTGTGACTCCCCCATTTCTAAGATAGCCCCAAGTCATGTCACTCTCCCAATGTGAGTCCCCCACTCTGAGCTCACCCAACTCCTGTGACCCCTCCACCCATTTGGAGACCCTGAAATCTTGCAAACCCACCCCCCGCCATGTCCAAACTCCCCAACATTTGACCCTCATTCCCACAACTCTGCAAATTGCATGAGTCCCCATTCTGAGTCTACACCAAGCCCCGGGGGCCCTCCAATCCCACATATACCTGAAATCTGAACCTCCTCAAATCATGCAACTGTCCCCATATTCCCAATCCCTCACATCCCCTGCCCCAATTTCCCAATGGTCTTGTTCCCACCATTCACATAATACCCACAAACCTCTTCCTGACCCATCACAACCCCGCCATCCCACTTAAAAACACTTGCAGAGCCTCAGGAAGGATAAAAAGGGCTCGGCAACATCCAGGACACATCATGATACATGTAGAAAAGGGCAGGGTATCCTCTAGTCCTCAACCTGAAACCCCTCTCAGAGAGTCCCCCAATCCTGCTACCAATTTTTCCCCTGTGACTCCCAGCCCCCTCAGTCTCCCCAAAACCTCCCCCTTAGTGAGGGGGTCCCCAATCCCTTCAATGTGCCTCCCCAGCTCTTCCTAGGGGGCCATCTCCTCCTCAGTGGGACAGAAATGGCCTGTGGGCAACCACAGAGCCATGTTGGGGACCCACGAATCATAAAACCACCCCAAACCCCTCTTTTCACCCAAATTCAACCATCTCCACGGGGGCTTCTCCTTCTCCTCCTATAAGGGACTTGAGGACACACAGAGGTCTTGGAGACCCTCCAAAACCCAACCCTCCCCTACAACTCCCCAAATGCCCCTTTCTATCCCACTACCCCTTTCTTCCTCCAAATAACCATTTTCCTCTTTCTCAAAGTTTTTGACATCAAGGAACCTATCTGTACCCCAAATCCTGCTTCCAAGCTGCCACATTCCATCCCTGCACACCAAATTTCCCCCTCTCACACTAAAAGTCACTCATCCACACCCCAAATCCCTTCTAATACCCCCAAATCCCCTCAATGCCCTTAGCCCTGCCCCACCCCTGGCCCTCTCATCCACTGAACTTCCCCAAATCCTGGTCTTCCTGCCCCAAATCACCCCACACCCCCCCTTCTCCCTTCTCTCCTCTGTGACCTCACATCAGAACCCCTCTCATTCCCTCAAACCCCCTGTTTAGGGAACACTGTGTGTCCCAGCAGCAGCAGCAGCAGCTCCCCAGCCCTGCTGGCCACCAGCAAGCCCTGGGTCCTGGTATTGCCCGAGCCCCATATCTGAGAATCCAGCCCTCCTCCCTGCCCTGGGGCCCTCCTCATCTTCCCTTCCACAGGGACTGTGGCCACTGCTGCCAGCTTTCCTGTGGCCACTGCTGCCAGCACTGCCCAGCCCCTCTGGCCAGAGCTGCTTTCACTCTGAGCCAAGCAGCGCCCTCGGGGCACTGGCAGGCACTGGCCTCTGATCAATTCCTTCCTGCCACAGGCCTCTGGGAGATGCCTCTGGCCTGCTGAGAGGACAGGCATCATCCTTGCAGCCATTGAGATCTTGGGATGCTCCAGGCTCCTGGACAAGCAAGGGCCAATGAAGTTTCTGGAGGTGGCCATGAAATCCCCTGAGCTGTGGCTGATGGATGTAAGTGGCCTGTGGCTGGGTTGCCCTGTCCTTGAGCCCTGTCAGGTTTCTGCCTCCTTTGCTGCCAAAGCCAGGTGTGTGAGGCTCTTGAAGCCACCTTGAGGCAGCAGAGTGGGTGTTAAGATCCTGCTTCTGACACCCAAGTAATTTTAGGATCTGATAATTCAAAGATGCCTTGATCAAAGTTAAGGTGAGAAGAAGACCATAGGCCTAGGTCAATATTACAGGTTAAATATAAG
This sequence comes from Cettia cetti, assembly GCA_013401135.1. Classification (NCBI taxonomy): domain Eukaryota; kingdom Metazoa; phylum Chordata; class Aves; order Passeriformes; family Sylviidae; genus Cettia; species Cettia cetti. Next base: position 4,525 of record VZUI01069873.1, read on the forward strand.
AATAAATGGGAGGTAGAGAGAGAGGTGGAAAAGAGACACAGACACACACACAGATTACATAACAAGATTCTCACCACCACATGGGTGCCTGGGGCATCCTGCTGGCCCTCCTGATCTTCTTGGTGGTGGGGACCACCCCAAGTGTTCTGGAGGCACCAATTTTATCTGTCTGTGTCCTGGGTATCCACAAGGCATCTGTGCTGTTGACACAACTTGGGTTGGCCTGTGTGTAAGCAGTTGCTTCCTTTTCCCCCAGTTTGCCAGGGTGGGAATTTTTGTCCAGAGAGGTTCCCCAGATCAGCCTCAGCAGGCGTGGTGCCTTATTGTTGTTGCTGTCTGTGCTTCTCCCACAGTCTACACAGTGGCATCTTGTCATTGAGTCAGAATTTTCTCACACACTTTCATGTAAACAAAGCAATGTTTTTTCATAAAAATCTATATTGTTTCCTTTTTTTTGTAAGAGGGAGAATTGATGGACACTTTCTCAGATCAGTGGAATTGAAGAGGTTGAAACTCAGTCTTCCAATGTGGTCTTTTCTCTAGAAATTTATATAAGCTGAAAGAAAAAGTTAAACTTGCTCTTTTCCCGCTCCGACTCCGCTGTAGTCACTGCGTTTTCCCACGTAACGGTAGTGCACCACACAGCTGTGGCAGTCCTGATGTCCTGCACTCTGTGACACCATTGTGCTGCTCATGGCCAAGACATTTTCCCTGCCCCTCTGCTAGAGCAATGCCCTGTGCCAGTTCTGCTGTAAGGCTTCGCTGGGGAGTGCCTGCACCAGAAGCTCCTTCAGTATTGGAACTGGAGTCAGTGAATATGACTGAGCCCCTGGCGAGCTCCGAGGACAGCCAGGGACAACTGATCTACCCGATACACCCCAAAATTTGCCCAAATCCTGCTGGAGTCACTGGACCTGGCAACCAAGAACGAACTAGAGAGAGAGACCAGGAGACCCCACTGGACACTGAGATGTTCCCAGTGCCAGGAAGGGATGGGGGGACTAAGCTGGCCCCCAGTTCCCAGAGGGGATGCCCTCCAATCCCAGCACCCAACTCACCTCTCAGAGATCACCTTGGGTTCCTTCCTGGAATGCCTGGGAAAGGAGATAAAAAGTTTGGTCTGGATTGGACCCTGTGGCGCAGTGGGAGGACACAAGTGCAGGGAGCAGGGTGGAGGCAAAGGGATAGGAACTCAGGGCCTCCAAGAAGATGTGTTTGAGGTGGAGGAGACTCAAAGACACTGAACTGGGGTAAATTGAGCCTAAGAAACTGAGCTTGGGGTGTGGAAGCAGCACGGTGTAAGGTACAGGGGAGGAGAAAGGAATTGCAGTGTAGGGACATGGGATTGCAAGGGATGAGCTTGGTAGGGACAGAAGAATGAGGACAGTGAGGACAAAAGTGACAGGACTGAGGGAGGGTCTGGGGGGGTGGAGTGAGTCAGGGAATTGTACGGGGGACTGTGGTGCAGTGGCCAGGAAGAAAGGCAAAGGATTGAAGGGGAATATGGAAGGAAAGGCCTTGGGAATAATCAGTAGGAGCATGTCTGGTGACCCTGAATGGGAGAAAGAGGAGAGAGCAGGGAGGAAATTTCTGAAAAGACCAAAAGGATGAGGTGGGATGCTACAAAGGACAGGATGTGGGGACAGAATTTTGCTGGTGCCTCACCTTGGCCTGTGCTAGGGGACTGCCACCCTCATCTTCCTCTTGCACTTGGCAGTGCTCCATGAGGCTGCACAAGGCAGAAGCACCTATAGCCCTGCCAGGGCTCCTCCCTTCCCCCTCCCTGACTGCCCCCAGGCCAAAGCCCAGCTTGGCACACTCTCTAGCCCTGACCACAAGCCCAGCCCTGGCACAGGGTCCATCTAACATGTGGCACAGAACCAGCCCCCTTGACCACCATCACTCCAGTTTCCTGCATGGGGCAGCTGCCCCTGGAAGAGCCTAAGCATCTGGGGGGGCAAGGGGGTGGGCAGGGATCCAAAGGCAGCTGTGGACCCTTTGGGGAACACCCCTACTCCAACACCATCTCTCCTTCACCAGCCTCCAGAGCCAGATCCCCCATCTCCTGCTGCACCTCCCCTCCCAGAGCTTTTTCTGTGGGATACCCCAGAGACCACCGCAGCCCCAAACCTGGCATGTAGGAGAACAAGGAGAATAAGGGACATTGGATCAGGTGAGGAATTGGAACCTCCAGTCACTGGAGACACTGGGGAACACTGGGCAATGCTGATCTCCTGCAGACAAGGCTGAGGCTTGGGGAATGACTCAGGTCTGGCACTTCCCATATGCAGAACACCCCATTATTACTCTTTCCCTACAGGCTCAAAAGCAGTCCAGTCTCCAGCCCCAGAGCAGTGTCCAGAGGGGAACATGCCCTGTCCTGAGTGTTGCTGTCACACCTGCAGCCTCTGTGCCATCACAGAGCACCTGGGACCCACTCTGCTTCACATGGGTATTTCAGGGACCCCATCCCTAACAAGGCTCCCACTCCAGCAGTGTCCCTGTTTGGGACTTGCCCACTGCCCCATAACACCCTTGTCCCCATAGTGTCACTTTAAGGCCCAGGTCCCGGGCTCAGGCCAGCACTGGCCCTAAGCAGGATGTGCCCATCCCAATGGACAAGGGGAAGTGAGAACTTCTGGAGCAGCCTCTCGGAGCTAATTTGGGTAACAGGGATGCCCTGTGAGGAGGAGGGATGTTGGTCTCCTTTCAGCATCTCTGATGAGCCCTGTCTATCAAGGGCCTGAAGCACCAGGAAGACATTCGCAATCTTGGGCATCCAGGAAGGATAATCCATGGTGAAGTGGTTCCCGAGACACTTCCATAGCTGGGACACTGTGGATCCATCAGAGAGATTTGTGGTGTGCCAGCTGGGAAAACATTCCAGGCCACTGCTTTGACTGTTTGCTCTGGAACTTGCCCAAGGAGCCGCAGTGCCCACAGGGCAAGGTTTTCCTCTGGAATGTTGCTGCTTTGTGTCCTGTTGATGAGAGAGCAGAGTGTCCCTGTGAGGGATTCTTTACCAGATGAACAAGTAGTATGACATCACTGGTGTGTTGACATCACCTCAGAGAAAAATCGAGGAAGTGTCCACAGGGTCCTAACTGGGGAAGGTTGGCCAAGGAGGGATCCAGGCTTCATTGGAGATCAGTGCCAGTCAGGGAGATGGTGTTGGGCAGCCATTGACCATGTGCCAACATCCCAGGGACAATGAGCTGGACACACACAGAGGTTCTCAGTGCTGGTGGGACCCACTTTTTCCAAGGACTCCCGTGGGAATGTCCCTTCCTCCCTGGGGGCTGTGTCTCAGCCCTGCAGAAACTGTCCCTACAATTCTATGGCCCTACACTTGTGCCAGTCTTTCAGGACAAACAAGTTTCATCTCTCCTATCAACGGCATCTTCTGTATAAAGAATTTGCAAGAGGATTGTCAGAACAGAAAAGACTTGAGGAAGATGAAGTTGGTTGTGCTCAGCATGGCTCTTCTGTGCCCCTGGCACAGGCCAAGGTGAGGCCACAATGTCACCACGTCCTGCCCTATGTAGCCTCCCATCCTCTCGGTGTCTTCAGGAATCTTCTCTCTGGGATCTTCTCTTTGTCCCACCCAGGGTCTATGAATGCCCTCCCACTGATCATTTCCAATTCCTTTCTTTCCCTTTTGTCCCCTCAGTCTCTTGCTTTTCTCCCTGGCCACTGCAGTGGTGTCTCCTGGCATCATTCACCACTCCCAAGCCCTCTTTCAGTCTTGTTTTCTCTTTATCCTTCCTATTTATTCTGTCCACTCTAACCCCCTCTGTTGTAGTCCCATGTCCTTACACTGCAATTCCTTTCTTCTCCCCTGCATCCCCCACAGGGCTCCTTCCACATCCCCAGACCCTTGGCCTCCACGGTTCACTCCAGCTCAGTGTCTTTGGGTCTTTGGGTCCCCCCACCTTTGCCTGCCCTCTGCCACATCTTTGGTCCCTGCACCCTTGTTGCCTCACAGCCCCATGTTCCAATCCAGAGCCACAGTTTGTTCTCCTTTCCCAGACACTCCTGCAAGGAACTGAAAATGATCTCCAGGAGGTGAGTGACAGGTGAGATTGGAGGGCATCCAGTCTGGGAATAAGGGAACAGTTTAGTCCCCCCATCCCTCGTTGGGACCGTGGACATCCCCATGACCAGCGAGGTCTCCTGGTCTCTACAGATGGATTTAGACAATGTTGAGATCTTGAAGACTCCACTGGTAGGTACCACAAGTTCTGCCAGTGTCAGACCCTCTCCTTCCATGGCCACCACACTCCAGGCCATCCCAGTTTGCCCCAGACAGCCCAGTGCACCCCTATGACACCCCAGAAAACACCCCTGACCCATGGAGTTTTGTCAGGGAATACCCTTTACCAGAACTTCTGTTGCATTCCTATACTTGTCACCCCAGGACTGCCCTGGATTGCCCAGGATGCAGCCCCTGCCCCAGCTGTGCCTCTTGGCCAGGACCTGTGCTCCGTCTGGGCAGGAGCACAGCAGCTCCTGCACCTCATTGTTGCCCACTGGTCCCTTCCCCAAGGATCCCCTCACTTTCCCCTTTCTTCCCAGTCCAGCCCAGTCCCCCACAATGTGCCTCGAATGAGTCCTTTTTGTCCCCAGCCTCTTGTGGCTGAAAAGCTGGTGGGTCCTTTGCTGCTGAAGTGCCTGGCTCTTGCTCTCCATGGGTAAGTCAGTAATGCCCACAGAGAGAGGAAATGGAAGAAGGCCCCTCTCCTGCCCCATTGGGTCCTGGTGGGTCGTATTCTGGGCTCTGTTTTAGGATTGTACGAGTCGGTGACATCCAGTCCACTCCACAGGCATCAGGAGATGATCATCCTTGAATGACTCCCCCATTTTCCCCTGAACCCAGGGACATTTTTCTTGAATGATCAATAAACCCCTTCAGCAAACCTATAGTTGTGTCTGTCTGTGTGTGTGTGTCCACGTGTCTGGATTTCTACTGTCCTGGTATTCCACTGGCCAGGGCATTGCAGCAACCCTCTGTGGGGACAAGGGCCCTTGGGGAGCTGTGGCCATCTCCCAGCGTTGGCCAGTGGTGGCTTTGGAGCCTTGTTGGGGATGGGGTCCCTGGGACTCTTTGTGTGGGTCAGCTGTGCAGAGAGAAACCCAGGTGCTTTGAGAGGAAAGAGTGGCTGCAGATGTGACAGAGTGAGAGGCAGGACAGGGTATATTCCCCTCTGGAATCTGCTCTGGGGCTCAAGACAGAACCAGTTTGGTGCCTGCACAGTTGAGAAATGGGGTACTGTGGATGTGGCAAGTGCTACAGCTGAGTAATTCCCAAAGCCTCAGCCCTGTCTGCTGGAGATCCCAGTTATGTGGCTGATCCTATTGCCCATGACCCCATTGTTCTCCCACATTGCATATTTGGTGCTGGGGTCAGCTCTAGAGTGTCCTGCAGGGAAAACTGTGGGAGGGGAGGAATACTGGGAGATGCGGGGATCTGGTTCTTGGGGACTGTTGGTAGATGGATTGTGTTGAAGCAGGGATCCACTTGCCTTCAGCTCCCTGCCAAATCCCTTGGCCCCCAGAGGTCCTTGGGCCCATGCAGGAGGTTGGAGAGATGCCAGGGAAGGCGCTGGATCTGTGCATAGGTGGGATGAACTCTGTGCCAGGGCTGGGCTTGTAGCCAGGGCTGGGGGCTGTGCCAAATTGGGCCTTGGCCTGAGGGCTCTCAGGGAGG